>VDFB02281492.1:606666760-606692066 GCA_007258455.2 Sequoia sempervirens | reverse complement strand
GGACTTCAACTCTACTTGAGATTTCAAATGTGAAAACTTCTTTTGCAATGGTAACAATGTTGCAATTTCTACTTCAATTCCCTCCCACCCTAACACTTCCTATCTCCCTCCTTGCCTCTTTCTCTCCCACTATCCCTCCCACCCTACAACTCCCTATCTCACTCCTTCCCTCTTTCTCTCCCTCCCGCCCTACCACTTCCTATCTCCCTACATCCCCCTCTCTCTCCCTTAGATTAATAAATTTATATTAGCCTAAAATTAACCTAATGAATTAATGCAATGATAATATATGTTAGGTTTAGGGTTTAGGGTTTAAGGTTTAACCTAATGGAGAGATAAATAGAGGAAGGAGAGAGATATGCAGTGTTAAGGTGGGAGGGATAGAGGTACATATGTAGAGAGGGGATGGGAGAGGTATGCATAGAGAGAGTGAGAGAGAGGGAGGGAGGGAGGGAAGGAGGAGGGATGGAGGGACAGAGGGATAATGTGAGGGGTAGGTGGAGAGAGGTTGAATGTGTGTGAGGGAGAGAGGAAGGGAGAGAGAGGTGAGATAGAGAGAAAGAGAGTAGAGAGGGAAGGGGGGAGAGAGATAAGTGAGAGAGGTGATAGATATATGAGATAGAGAGAGAAGCAGAGAGGTGAGGAGGAAGTTGGAGAGATTGAGAGAGGGAGGGAGGGAGAGAGAAAGAGGTATAGAGTGATACGTTAGGTAGCAAGAAGTAGAGAGAGAAGGTGGGTGAAAGGAGAGAGAGAGGTGAGATAAAGAGAAGTATAAAGGGAAGGAGAGATAGGGGGAGATAGATATAAATTCCCTATTTGAGACTTATATAATCTATTGATTATTATATAACCTTGGAGATGATTACCTAGAGGACTTTTCCCTAGTGCCCCATACTATAATTCTATTTAGGAGGCAACCGAGGCTTAGCAAACGAGAGTGAGAGATGGAATTAGGAAGGGATAGAGAGAGGTTGTGTGGGAGGGAGGGAGAGAGAGAGGGAAGGAGGGAGATAGGGAGAGGTAGTCATAGAGAGGTAAGGTGAACAAACTAGAGATAGGTAGGTAGAGAGAGGGATCTAGGTAGGGTGGGAGAGGTAGAGAGAGGTGGTGAGAGAGAGAGAGAGAGGAGGGAGAGGTTATCACAATGATTATGAAGATTTGAAAGTAGTTATCACTAGATCATAATAGAGGGAGGGAGAGAGAGAGGGAAGGAGGGAGATAGGAAGTGGTAGGGTGCTAGGGATAGAAGGAGGAATACAAAGAAGGAGAGTGATAGGGATAGGCATAGAGAGTGGTATGGTGTGAGGGATAGAGGGAAGGAGGGAGATAGGGAGTTTTAGGGAGGGAAGGAGGGGTAGATGGAGAGAGGTTGTGTGTGTGTGTGAGGAAGAGAGATGGGGAAGGAGGGAGATAGGAAGTGGTAGGGTGGGAGGGATAGAGGGAGGGAGAGGAAGAGGAAAGGTCAAAGATAGGAAGTAGTAGGGTGGGAGGGATAGAGACCAAAATGGACTTAGTGTGAGGGGGAGATGTAATGGTTGATTGTGGGAAATAGACACCCAAAATGGATTTATAGGATAGAGGAGGGATAAGGATAATGTTTCTGGGTCAATACACTATCTATCTCATTCACTTTGGTCTACTTCTTTAGATTCCTTTTCCATTTCAACTTCTCACTTGAGAAGGAAGAATCTCTTAAATCAATACATTATGTGTTGTCATTCTTCCAAACCATTTGTCACCATCCCCCTCCATTATACCAACTCAAAAAAATTATCCCTATCCCTATCCAAAAACATTATCCCTATCCCTCCTTGAAGCTACAAATCCAATTTGGGTGCCTATGTCCCATAATCCACCATCACATATCCCCCTCCTACTAAGTCTATTTTGGGTCCTTCTATCCCTCCCACCCTACCGCCCCTATCTCCCTCCTTCCCTCTCTCCCTCACACACACCCTTACCTCTCTTCCTACACCTCCCTCTTTCCCTCTCTCTCTCCATCCGTATCTCTATCTCCGCTCACCCTCTCCCTCTCTACCTACCTTTCCCTTAATCCATACAATCACACGTCTACTTCTCTCTACCTACCTCTCCATGTCTCCCTTATTTCCTCTCTCTTCCCTTATCCCTCCCATGATACCTCGCTAGACCTCTCCCTACCCCCATTCCTCTATAATTTTCTCTATCAATCCTCTCTCACAACCCCTCCTAACCTTCCTTCATAGTACACACTTCACATTGTACATGTTGCTTCATATAAGAAATTTATCATTGTCAACAACCAACATTTTATCATTATGCAAAAGAAGACCAAAGTGTGTGTTTCTTAATATAAGAAATTGCTTCATATATTTAGTAGGGATTTCATAGGGTATCCTTCATAGTAGGTACTAGAATATTAAATTAGAGAGAGTGAGGGAAGATAGGGAAAGGAGAGAGGGGAGGGGAGAGATAAGTAGATAGAGAGGGGAATTTGGGGATGAGAGATAGGTAGAAAGAGAAGTGGGGTGGGATGTATTGAGGGGAAGGTAGGTAGAGAGGGAGAGGATGAGTGGAGATAGAGAGAGGACTTGAGGTAGGTAGAGCTTGATGTGTTTCTTATTTTAGTGCTTATACATTTAAAATCATGCAAATCATAGACACATCAAGGGATTTCAATGGTATTGGGTGAAATTTTTATTTAGTTTTGAATATCATTTTTGTCTAACCTAGATGGTTTATTAATATGGCTAGTAATTAAATTAATTTGAGTTTATTAATATGGATAGTAATTAAATTAATTTGAATATCATTTTTGTTCAATAATCTTTGAGTTCATTTGTTCAACTCCACTTATAGAATCATCTCTCACTTTCTTTTCTTGCACAATTTCATATGTAGTACAAAACCTCTTGACTTTATCCTCTTTTGTATTGCCATTTTCCCATTGCACATACTACACTTTTATCCACTTTTGTGTGTGTTTGTGAGGGAGAGAGAGGGGGAAGGAGGGAGAGATAGAGGGAGGGAAAGATAGAGGGAGGGAGAGAAAGAGGGAAGGAGGGAGATAGGAAGTTGTAAAAGGGTGGGAGGGATAGAAGAACACAAAATTAACTTAGTAGGAGGGGGAGATGTGATGGTGGATTGTGGAAAATAGGAACCAAAATATGTATAACATTAATCAATTGAGCCTTCTTCAATTTTTTAATTAAACAATTATAGTGTAAATATGGACAACATTAATCATTTATAGTTTCATCAGTTTCATGTAGTAGTTAGTTCTATCAATCCAATAACTTACTTTATTTGAGTTTTTTTTGTATTGCATTCATCTTCACCACAATCTCCTTATGTACCTTCTCTTGCACTATGCTGTAAATTTAATTACTTGTCATTCCAATCTCACTCTCATATCTATTATCTTGAAGGATTTTTTAAATAACATGCACTAGAACCTTGTACCTAGCCTTTATGTTTTAGGGGAGGTGAGAATTTCATGAAACAATTGGTTGCATCAATGAGATATGAGAGATGATGCTATAAGTGGAGTTGTACAAATGAAGTCAAAGATAGAAGTAGGAATAGAAAGAGGCAAGGAGTTCCATGTTGAATATGAAGTATAATTTCAAGTATTATGGGAGGCCAAGTATAAAGGCATTTTTACTAGCTTGTGGAGCATGGTTTATGTAAGGATCATAGTGCAAAGGCTTAATATTTTGATGTGGTCCCTTATATCAATTTTCTTTTGACTATAAAACCAAATTTGTCACCAACATAAAAAATGTGAGTTTTGTGGTGAATTTTGTGTCACTCTCTATATTTCTATTATTATAATGTAAGAATATATTGAACCTATTGGTACATACACTTTATGCTCTAAAACATTTCATGTGCCTTGTCAAAAAAAAATTCATGAGTGTCTAACTCCATTGTGGGTGGTCATCCATGGTAGGATGTGTCAATAAATGTCTTATGTTGGAACCCAAGACATGTCTATAAAGAACTACGCCATGTAGAACTATGAATACCTACAATGAAATAATGTTGTATGTAGAGGATAGTATCATCCTTAGTGTGTGGTTGCACAACATAGTATACATGAAATTTATGTACAAGAATGTATTTGACCCTCTCCATTTGGTTTCTTATCTATAAATAAAATCCTATAGACTAGTTCCTTTATGTATTTAATATGGTCCACAATGTCTACAAAAAGTAAAAAAATCATGGATCATAGTCATAAATAACGGATGTTGGTAAACCAAAATTGACCCAAATATGAGTGAAGAAAAGACACAACATTTATCATGGTGAGATTTTTATGCATGTGATATGATGGAAATCATGGAGAACCCATTGACCATAATGCATATTTACTCATGTTGGTGATTTGTTGTAGGTAAATTATGTTCAAGAAATCCATGCTAATGGATTCTTATGGTTGTGTTATAATTTCAAGAGTGGTGTAGATCCCAAGCTTCCTATTTTTAGGGATGGATGATTTGATAAACTATTTGAATGTCATAAACTATTTTTCCAAGACCTATATTTGAAAGTAGTTATGACTAGATCATAATAGAGGGAGGGAGAGAGGGAGGGAGAGAGAGAGGGGGGGAAGTAGGTAGATAGGAAGTGGTAGGGTGGGAGGGATAGGAGGGAGAGAAAGATGGAAGGAGAGAGATAGAGATAGGTATAGAGAGTGGTAGGGTGGGAGGGATAAAGGGAAGGGGGAGATAGGGAGGGAGGAAAGGAGGGGTAGGTTAAGAGAGGGTGTGTGTGTGTGAGGGAGAGAGAGGGGGAAGGATGGAGATAAGAAGTGGTAGGGTGGGAGGGATAGAGAGATGGAGAGAAAGAGGGAAGGAGGGAGATATGAATTGGTAGGGTGGGAGGGATAAAAGACCCAAAATGGACTTAGTAGGAGGGAGAGATGTGATGGTGTATTCTGGGAAATGGGCACCCAAAATGAATTTTAGGAGACCAATATTTTATAGAAAATAATTAGTAGGGATTTTATAGGGTATCCTTCATAGTACACACTTCACACTGTACATGTTGCTTCATATAAGAAATTGCTCAATGTCAACAACCAACATTTTCTCATTATGTAGAAGAAGACCAAAGTGTGTGTTGCTTAATATTGGTAATTGCTTCATATAATCATTAGGGATTTCATAGGGTATCCTTCATAGTAGGTAGTAGAATGTATGAAATGAAAAGGAATCTACTCTAAAAGCACTTGAAGGTGAACTTCATAGTTATTTCCAATGTTGTTATATAATGTTATTTCATAATGAAGGTAGTAGGATTTCATACTTTTTTCCAATGTTCTAAAATTTGAAGGTGAAATTCATTAAATAACTGACAAGGGACAGTGTGTTTTCCAACACTACAAATTCATAAGGAAATAACTGACAAGGGATAGTGTATTTTCCAACACTGCAAATAATGTGAGCATTTTTTTGTTCCAATCAAATGAAGAAAGTGAAATGTCTTTTTATTGTACTAAAGTGATGTTTTAAAATTTGAAGGTGGACTTCATTACATTGTTGGTGTGTATGAAACAAAAAAAATATAAGGAAATAGTTTACAAGGGACAGTGTGTTTTCCAACATTGCAAATAATGTGAGCATTTTTTTGTTCCCTATTTGAAAACACACTATCCTTGTTAGTTATTTCCCCTATTGGAAAACACATTGTCCCTTGTTAGTTTTTTCCAAGGTTGGAAAACACACTGTCCCTTGTTGGAAAACACACTGTCCCCTGTTAGTTATTTTCCTTGTTGGAAAACACACTATCCCCTATTAGTTATTTCCCCTGTTGGAAAACACACTGTCCCCTATTACTTATTTCTAGACATCTTACATTCTAATGATGTCCTCTGTCCCCTGTTAGTTATTTAGAAGGTTTTTAAACATGATTTCATCCACCAAATAAACCTTGTGTAATATTTAATTTTTGTATATTGGTACTTCTATCCCTCCTAACCTACCACTCCCTATCTATTATTATCCATCACTCCAAAACCTCTTGATTTTATCCACTTCTGCATTGCCATTTTCCCATTACACATAGTGCACATGTTCATCAAATTTTGAAGAGTAGGAAGAATATATTCAATCAATGATTAGGTGAGGATTATGGAATAGACTGGAAATGTGGATGAGGGATAGTATAAAATAAAAATGTAGGGATGAAGGTATGGGTGATTATAAATGCAACAATTAAATTCATGACAATTGTGAGAAGGTCTATAAGATGATAGGAGTTACCAAAAAGGTATACTCCTTTAGAATTATAATTTAATTTTCCTCTACCTTGTAGTAATGATTAATCAAATTCTATACGAGAATAGTTCTCTTAAAATGAGAATGAATCATAAAGTAAATACATGAAAGAGGCAAGGAGGGAGATAAAGAGAGGTAGGGTAGGTGAGGAAGGTATAGAGAGTTATTGAATGAGATAGATTATTAAATGATTGAAAAGAAGCAAACCAAAGTGAATGAGATAGATTATTCACTGATTGAAAACATTCTTTCCAGTCTTGAGAAGTTGAGGAAGGTGCATGTGTAGTAAGTGCAAGGGGAAAATGGAAATTCAAAAGTGGATAAAGTCAAGAGGTTTTGCATTGCATATGAATTTGTGCAAGCAAAGAAAGTGAGAGATGATGCTATAAGTGGAGTTGAACAAATGAAGTCAAAGATTCTTGAACTTAAGAATTCTTGGAACAAATGAAGTCAAAGTGAGTTGAATTTTTTACTTTTGGTAGACATTGTGTACATTCCTCTATACTTCACTCTATCGCTCCTCTCTCACTATCCCTCCTAACCTTCCTCTTCCCATAGGTGGAGAGAGGGATAGAGGGATAAAGGGATAGGGGGAAGGAGAGGCATGGAGAGGTAGATAAAGAGAGGTAAGGTTCAAGGAATAAAGGGATCTAGGTAGATAGAGAGAGTGATGGGAGATAGGGGAAGTAGAGAGGGAAGAGGAGATAGAAGTAGATAGAGGGGGGAAGTTGGGAAGGAGGGAGAGGTAGGTAGAAAGAGAGGTGGGTGGGATGGATTGAGGGAAAGGTGGGTAAAGAGAGAGAGGGTGAGTGTAGATAGAGAGAGGGAGGGAGGGAGAGAGAGAGGGAGGGAGGGAGAGAGAGAGGGAGAGAGGGAGGGAGAGAGGTGTAGGTACATATCATGAGGAAGTAGTGCATCACGTTAAAGGATATATGTCATTTTTTTTTGGAATCTTTGTCATGGTAGTATGAGAATAAATTCATACATTTGTATAAAGATAATACTTACACTATGATGAAGGACAAAAAGAAACATACACTAGGGATGGATGATTTGATAAACATTTGAGTGTCATAAACTATTTTACCAAGATCTAGATTTGAAATTAGTTATGACTAGATCATAATAGAGGGAGGGAGAGGGAGGGAGAGAGAGAGAGAGGGAAGGAGGGAGATAGGAATAGGTATAGAGAGTGGTAGGGTGGGAGGGATAGAGGGAAGGAGGGAGATAGGGAGTGGTAGGGTGGGAGGGATAGGTATAGAGAGAGTTAGGTACGGAGGGAAGGAGCAGTAGGTGGAGAGAGGTATATCAAACATGTACTGAATCTATAACATTATCTTAAAGAATATTATTGGCATCACAAGAAGGAGCATCAGCAACAATTGATAAACAATAGACAACAATGGAAGGTGTTGCTTATGAAGGACACATGGAGACATTAGAAAAATAGAATTTACAAGAATTTGAGGTATTTTAGAGTTGAAGGATGGTATCAAGCACCTCGAGGCTCAAGAAGGAAATGTTCAGTTTACTTATAATAATCTTGTGATGCAATTCGATAGATTGAAAATCAAAGGTGTTGTTGCACAACTCATAAAATTTTAAACTACATTAATGGTAAATTTTGAAGGTTCCTTTCATTATACTCATGCTCTGTAAATAACAAAAGGTTTTAATTACATGAATACTATTTTCTAAAATTGTAGGTTGGAAAACACTGGGTGTAATGAAACTTGAAACCCACATATTGTTGGAAAACCCTCTACATGTAACAACCCAATTTTTTAGTCACCCCTTAGGTCAATTTGGTTAGTTTTCTGTATCCCTAACTTGTAACTCCTCCCCAAGCTCTCCACCCTTGATCTTTAAAAAAGCACGATGAAATAAATCACAACCCAATTTAGTTAGTTTTATCTATACATAGCTTTGCCACTAGGTACCACTTCCTATAAGAAATAATTTTAGAGAACATCAAGATCAAATAGAAGCTATGAAATATTAAAGAAGGAAGTGATAGAGCAACTAGGTCAATTTGATTAGTTTTAGTGCAAGAGATAGTACATAAGGAGCTCATGGTGAAGATGAATGCAATATAAAAATAAATAAACTCAAATAAATTAAGTTATTGGATTGATAGAACTAACTACAATATATGTACTCACCATGGCTGAAGGTACTCTCATTGATCCTCATATCTTACCTATCTGCATGTGCTCCCTAGGTTGCCATATATGAAATTTATTTTCAATTTTCTTATTCAATTGATTTTAGTTTGTGTGAAATAAAGATATGAAGATCCCTATCACTCCATCCAAAATCATGGGATAAAATTATAACTTTATGTAAATTTCAAATATTGGATCTATATAATCAGATCTTTTAGTTTTGATAAATTACCCTAAATATACTACAACCAAAAGGGTAGAACTAGAATTTTAAGCCTACAAACAAATAATAACATTTGATATAAACATGATAAAAAAACTATATAGTAATAATTATAAATGGGAAATGGTATAGAAATAGAAAAAAAAATATCTTAGACTTAGTAGGAGGGAGAGATGTGATGGTGGATTATGGGACATAGGCACCCAAATTGGATTTATAGGGTTAAGGAGGGATAGGGATAATTTTTCTTGATAAGGATAGGGATAATATTTTTGGGCTAGTATAATGGAGGGGGATGGTGACAAATGGTTTGGAAGAATGATAACACATAATGTATAGAATTAAGAGATTCTTCCTTCTCTTGAGAAGTTGAAATGGAAAAGGTATATGAAGAAGTAGACCAAAGTGAATGAGATAGATAGTGTATTGACTAAAGAGATACTTCCCTCTGTAGAAGTTGAGGAAGGTGCATGTGCAGTATGTGCAATGGGCAAATGGAAATGTAGAAGTGGATAAAGTCAAGAGGTTTTGCATTGCATATGAATGTGTGCAAGTAAAGAATGTGAGAGATGATGCTATAAGTGGAGTTGAACAAATGAACTCAAAGACTCTTGAACTTAATAATCCCATGGAACAAATACAAGGGCATGGTAGGCCAAAAAGTGGCAATGAGGAAGAAAACAAGTCTTTCATTGATTGAAAAACGCAAAAAGAATGTGTTGACATTTTTTAGGCTCAGGTGTCACCATACCAAACACCAAACCTAGTTTTACAAATTGGATATCTAATTTGAAAAAAGCATATATAAAAAAAGTCAGTCATTGTTTTTAAGTTATTTCACAGTGAAGAACCCACAGGCACATAATTGAATTGCTTCTTCAATGTGAATATCCGGTTGGAAAGGTAAGTTTTTTATTTTATTTGATTTGATTCAATTTTGATTTACATTTGAATAATTTCATATGGTTTTTGTTGATTTTTTTTTAAAATAGGGTTTTTGATTGAGTTTTTGTGAAAAAATTGAGTTCAGAATAGATTTTGATGAAAAAATGAATGCTTTTTGTGGATTTTTTTCACAATAGGGTTTTTAATTGAATTTTTATGAAAAAATTGAATTTAGAATGGATTTTGATAAAAAAATGAATGTTTTGTGGATTTTTTTTCAAAATAGGGTTTTTGATTGATTTTATGAAACAATTGAGTTTAGAATGGATTTTGATAAAAAAATGAATGTTTTTTATAAATTTTGATTTAAAAATAGTGTTTCTTATGTATTTGTATTAAAAATTAGAGAATCTTATAGATTTTTGTTAAAAAGTAGGGTTTTTTTTGGATTTTTTTAAAAAACTAGGGTATTTTTATAATATTTTCATTTATATTTTCTAATTTTAATTAGATTAATTATTTTTTAACTTTAATCAAGTATTATGGATGCTGAGAATGAGAATGCACAAATTCCACCAGTTGAGAATGAAAATCCACTAGCTGAGAATCAAAATGCAGAAATGCCAAATGCTCCACCACCTCCGCAACCATCACTTGAAGACTTAATTCATGAAAAATTGGAGCAATTGAGGGGAATTTGTGATGTTTATAAGAAAATCCCTTGATTATCCCGTATGTCAACCACATTGACAAGAATAATTACAAATGTAGAAACCCTCTCCACCCAACATAATGCCTTTCATTCATGGTGAGAAAAAATGAGGAAATATTATGCATGTGGATTGTCTTATGATGATGTGAAAGATCTCAAAATAACAAAAGCCCAAATAGCCTCTTTATTTATTAACCCCAGCACTGGTTTTCCAGTTAATGTTAACAAACCAAAACTTTCTATAAAATGGTGCACACATAGGAGCATAGTAGATAACTTTTTGGATTGTTGGTGTATGGTTTTTGATTAACCACCCAACAATAATCTTGATGTACCTTTTTACTTTATTAAAAAAATATATGCTGAGTTTTTGTTAGGGCATCATGTCAATTACTTTGACATTAAACCCTTCCAGGGCGTTGATGGAGGTATGCCCGAGGATAGGCCAGGGCAGCTAGAGTAGTCAGGTGCCCACATGTTCCCTATCCTCCCCTTCCTCTGCCACCTCCAGTACAACATCCAGATATTACGGAGGATGCAACCACACAAGCTATCCAGGCCATTCACTCTTTGAGTGGTCTTTTGGTTTCCCATGCTTCTTTAGTAGCTCAGCCACAGTCTGGTGATCTTGGCGATGGATCCAGTGTTGTTGCATCATCCTCCTCAAATCCACATATTTGTGTGCCACATATTTGCAATACATGCCAGCAAATATTCTTGGGTCCTATTGTACATCCCCCTGACCAACCATTAGACACTTTTGATTATGACATCTAGGATGTGGAGATTATAATAGATGACACGTAGGGGAGTGGAGCACACCCTACAGAGTCCTCTCCTGCTAGAGAGGTGGACATTGGAGTAGTTACACAGGTAACATTTAAGGTGTAAATTCATAACTTACATTTTTTTTTCAATGAATATTAATAAGAGATAGTATCAAGTACTAATATTTATTTACATGGTCTATTTAACAGTTAATGTCTGAGGAGGAGCTCACATGGGTGACTGATAGCACCCTTAGGGCCATTTCATTTGGCCTCGAGACACACACAGTATGTATTTTTGCACTCACTCATTTACATTTTTTTACTGTATACTTGCTTGTCATTTGAATTTTCATTAATGAAATTATATATTAAATTATATGTTTATCTTATTCTTTTCTTGTATGAAACACCTAGTGCGAGCGAGGTGCAACACTCTCCAGACTATGGACGCACAATGTTAGATAATGGAAAGGTAATTAAACTCAAATTTGATTGAATTAAGATTTATAAGATATTTTATTGATTATGCATACATTGGCATAGATTCGTAGTTTCATATGTACTTGTCATTTTTATGTACAGGCAGTTGTGAGCTATACATCATTGTTGATAAGTGCCACAACACCTGAAGGAGTAGGTATTCGAACACCTGAAGGAGGAGGTGTTGAAACACCTCAAGGAGGAGGTGTTAGAAACACCTAAAAGGAAGATCTATAAAAGATCAGCCTAAAGAGGGTATGTGTTTATTTTATTTTGGTGGTAAATATGTTCTTATTCTTGACAATTCTACTTATACTTCTTGGATCAATTTCATGTTTGTTCACATATATAGATTGAAGTTACAAAAGTTGGTTTAGTTAGTTCTTTGAGAGGGGTATATTCTAGGACTCCCGACTCTTCGAAGAGACGTATATTTCAGGTAATCAAGATTTTAATTTTAGAGTTCAATTATAACTCAATGTGTTGATTTTTATGTTAATTATTCGATTTTAAATTATATAGTATAACTAATCTCAATTGTGGTTTGACTTTTCTTGTCGCGACTACCTTGAATAGTGCTTCAAAGAAACTCCATTTTGATGATCCACCAATAGTTTAGGATGAGATAGACATTTTGGCATGTAAATTTTGAATAGATACCAAGATGGAATATACCCACATGTTAATAAAACTTTGTTTGGAGTTGGCGTTGATGCCATTTTTGTATATGGACATACACTTGATTATTGGATAATTTGATATATACTAGTTTACAATAAAAATTTATTTTCCTCCTCATGTGCATGATTAAACTCTTTGAAAATTTAATAAAGTGAAAATGGGCCTTCTCCGATGTGGCCTTTAGCATAAAAATGGTTAAATATTATGTAGTTTATATTCATAACGTTGATTACACTGCATTGCACATCTTTCAAACTGAAAGCATTGCTTCACATTCCATAATTAATAACTAGATCTTGATAGATGATAAAATTTCAATTACAATATAGTTTTACTTTTTACAAAGTCAACCTAAGCAGTTATGCAATTGTAACATTACATAACTAATAACTAGGAGCAGCTATCAATTGCATTAGCTTGTCATGGAATTCTATGAGACCACATTTCTTTGAGGAAACTTGGCACAAAACTCACAAAAAATGAAAAGAAGGCACTCAAACAAACTTTAAAGGGGTCTTAGGCCTGTTGCCTCCTCATTCTACATGCTATGTAGCCATTTACTTGCAGTGTAGGGGCCAAAAAATGGAGAAAACATGAAAAAATAATATATATATATATATATATATATATATATATATATATAGATTTGCAACCTAGAAGCATGAATTACGATTAGAATATCACATAACATCATATAAACAAAAAAACCACTACAAACTTGAATGTCATTTAAAACATGCATGATAAATGTTCATCGTTGAAACTTGAATTGTGGTAGCCTGATATACAAATTCTATTGATGCTAGGGTTCAATTTGTATGTTATTGAAAAAATAAGACAACTGAGTAGAGTTATCAGCATTCTTCAAAAATCATAAGAATTCTTTTAGTACAATCAAGAGTTATTAGATGTCTTCTTGCAGTCTCAAAAGTTATTTTGTATCATTGTTACATTGGTACTTGAGAGTGGTAGCTTAATATAGGTCTACAATACAAAACCTGGTTTACCTGTGCAGTGTAACAGTGGCATAGGAAGATTTTTCTTTGAAAGCAAAAATGAAAGTTCAGCCTCTTGGAATGAAAATGCTTGTTTGCAAAACAAATGAATAAGAATGAGGTAGTTAAGGTGTTTGAAGTGATTTAGAGGTTGCTTTTAGGGTTGCTTTTAGGGTAGTTAAGGTGTTTGAAGTGATTTAGAATTAAGCTTTTAGAGAAGAGATGTTGAAGAGTACATCAAATTCAGTGAAGTGCTAATGTGTTTTAACGTGGTACTCCTTTGTTTTCTCGTGAGATGTGTGATAAATTCTTAGTTCAATGATGTTGAACAATTTTTGAAAAAGAAAAGTTGTGCCATGGCGGTTAGCATTCAATCCAACAAGCAAAAATGAAGATCAGCCTCTGGAATGAAAATGCTTGTTTGCAAAAAAAAATGAATAAGAATGAGGTAGTTAAGGTGTTTGAAGTTATTTAGAGGTCAATTTTAGGGTGGAAGGCTTAAAACTCTATTTTAAATGCACAAAAAATAATGAAATTACTTCAAACCAAGTTTGTGAAGAAGTTAACTATGTTGCCCACTAGTTTCCCTTAAGAGTTCAAAGTGCTAAAAGGAAGCAATCTTTGAAGGTTTATTTCTCAGAGATTGTGACATTTACAGACTCTCTGTCTAAGGCTATGGGATCGTGTTGGGACCATCTACAAAAACCTCTCTTATTTTTGCTATCTTCGAGGCGTTTTCCTATGGTGATGACTTTTCAATGGAGGGAAAAGTTGCGAGGATGCAAGCACAATGTAAAGTTGCAAGTGGTGCAACTTTCATTATGCAGCTTTCGTCGACCCGAATAGACTATTCCAACGTAATAGGATGGAGTGCGTTTACACTAGGTATGTCCTCTCTTTGCACCCAAATCGCTTGAATCACTCACGAGGCTACGCATTAGACGTGATTTCCTTAAGAGTCAAGTGCTAAAGGCAGCATCTTTGAAGGTCTATTTCTCGAGGCAAGTGATGCTTCTGGACTCTCTGTCAAGGCTATGGGATTGTGTTGTGACCAATCTCTGAGAAACCTACTCTCTTTTTCTATCTTGAAGGTGTTTTCATTGATGACTTTTTAGTGGAGGGGAAAAGTTGTGGATGCAAGCAATGTAAGAAGTTGTAAAGTGGTGCAACTTTCATTCCGCCAATAAATCTGGGCAAGTGATTTCCAACATGTCGAGATGGAGTACTTTAAGCTAGGGATGGTCCTCTTTTGCACCCAAATACGCTGAATCACTCTGAGCTACATTGGACCGACGATTTCCCTTAAGAGTCCAAAGTGCTAAAGGCACCAATCTTTGAAGGGCTATTTCTCGAAGACCGTGATGCTTAAAGCTCTTAGGTCTAAAGGCTATGGGATTGTGTTGGGACCATCTACAAAGAAACTTGTCTTAGTCTTTGCTATCTGAAGCGTTTTCACGTGAGTGATAACTTTTCGGTGGAGGGAAAAGTTGCCGTCTAAGCTTGATGTAAAAGTTGCAAAATTGGTGCAGCTCATTACTGTAACTTCGTAGACCAAATGGAGTGATTCCAACAAATGTCACGGATGAGTGCAGTTTACACTAGGTATGGTCCTCTCTTTGCACCAAATGCAGAATCACTCTAAGCTACATTGGATAGGCGATTTCTCTTAAGAGTCTATAATGCTAGAAGGAAACAATCTTTGAAGGGCTATTTCTCAGAGACCATGATACTTAGAGACTCTTCATTTGAGGCTATGGAGTCATGTTGGGACCATCTACAAAAACCTCTCTAAGAGGCATTTTCCGATGGTGATGATTTTTCAATGGAGGGAAAAGTTAGCTTCGGATGCAAGAGTGTAAGTTGCAAGTGGTGCAACTTTCTCATTACTGTGACCAAACAAACTATTATCGAACATGTCTGGATGGGTACGTTTATGCTAGGGATGGTCCTCTCTTGCACCCAAATATGCTAAATCACTCTAAGCTACATTGGACCGACAATTTCCCTTAAGAGTCCAAAGTGCTAAAAGGTAGTAATCTTTGAAGGTCTATTTCTCAGAGACCGTGATGCTTACAAACTCTCTGTCTAAGGCTATGGAATTGTGTTGGGACCGTCTACAAAAACCTCTCTCGGTTTTTTCTATCTCGAAGGCGTTTTCCTGTGGTGATGACTTTTTAGTGAAGGGAAAAGTTGTCAGATGCAAGCAGTGTAAAGTTGCAAAGTGGTGCAACTTTCATTCTGCAACTCGTACGACCAAACAGACTGTTTCAACATGTCTGGATGGGTACGTTTACGCTAAGGATGGTCCTCTCACACCCAAATATGTCGAATCACTTTGAGCTACATTGGATTGGCGATTTCCCTTAAGAGTCCAAAGTGCTAAAAGGAAGCAATCTTTGAAGGGATATTTCTAGAAGACCGTGATGTTTACAGACTCTTCTTCTGAGGCTATGGGATCATGTTGGGACCATCTACAAAAACCTCTTTCGGTTTTTGCTATCTCAAAGGTGTTTTCCTATGGTGATGACTTTTCAATGGAGGGAAAAATTGTCAGATGCAAGTAGTGTAAAGTTGCAAAGTGGTGCAACTTTCATTCCGCAACTCGTACAACCAAACGGATTGTTCCAACATGTATGTATGGGTATGTTTACGCTAGAGATGGTTCTCTCTTGCACCCAAATACACCGAATCACTCCAAGCTACATTGGACTGGCGATTTCCCTTAAGAGTCCAAAGTGCTAAAAGGCAACAATCTTTGAAGGGCTATTTCTCAAAGACCGTGATGCTTACAAACTCTTCGTCTGAGGTTATGGGATCGTGTTGGGACCATCTACAAAAACCTCTCTCAATTTTTGCTATCTTCAAGGTGTTTTCTTGTGGTGATGACTTTTCAGTGGAGGGAAAAGTTGCTAGATGCAAGTAGTGTAAAGTTGCAAAGTGGTGCAACTTTCATTCCGCAACTCGTACGACCAAACAGACTGTTCCAACACGTCTAGATGGGTACGCTTATGCTAGGAATGGTCCTCTCTTGCACCCAAATACGCCGAATCACTCTTAGCTATATTGGACCGAGTGAAAATAGGTGAAAATTTGATGCAGACACAAGGGCACAATCACAAATTCTTTGCAACCTGCCTATTAGAGGCATCTAACAAGATTATTCTGACCTCTTTGGATAATCCAAAACTCCCTTAAAACCTGACAAGCAAATAAATACACATTTCCCTCTTTAACCCCCTTAAACCCTTGTAATAGTGAGAAACTAGTTTTTGTCCAATTACTCCACAATCTTCCAAAACACCAGATGAACACATGACTAATTAAAACACCCATATACAAATTACACAACACATATGAGAAACAACATAGACTCCTTTGGACCAGTGTTGACTTCCTATACATTCACCCTTCAACAGGCTACTCAATTAGCCCAAAAATGCAAAGCAAAATACCTTCAAACACCACACAAACCCCTGAAACCTTGGGGCGGCAAATAAATTGCCAAGAAAACAAAGATTCTACAATTGGATTCCATTTGTACGAACCTATAACTGTCTAATCAAAAAACCCTTATTTTTAGTGTAATTCTTGAGGGTTTATTGGATGTAGCACTTCCACAACCTTTCAGACTCTGCCGCCACCTTAGACACCTTTATTTAGGCCCCAATCTGCTTAGAAAACAAAGAAACTTCTAGTATCTCAAATATTTTTGCAAACCCTAGGGTAAAAACTCTATTTTCAAGTGAAAAAAAACCACCATTTTTAGACCTTTAACTCTTCATTTTATTTCAAAACCCAATTCTCCAAACCTTCCACTCTTTAAATAACGTCAAGACATGTAATAATGTTTCTACATAAAAAAATTATACAAAAATGCTTGAATGGCTTGTGCACAGGCATAAAACACAAGAAAAATAGTAAAATATGAACTAAGCAATTGAAACTTTATTGATTCAATGAAAAAAACTCCTTCAACCAAACCTGTCTCGAGCCCTTGAAGGCCTTAAGTACACCTGCATAACCCATGAAACCTCCATATAATTCCTCCAATTTACCGAGCAATGGGAAGATAAAACCATGTAAGTGGTTTCCCCAAACTAATTGCCACCAAAACCATTCTTGATAGTTTAAAACCACGAGCCACCCCAACGTGTAATTATGATAGCACTCATGATAGAATCCATGAATAGATAATGTATTTGACCAATAACTCATTGAGAGCAAAAATTCCCAAAACTAGCCCTCCACTATGAACATATCAACTAAGTAGGAACCCATAACATTATGGAAAGATGATCCACTTCTCCCAATGTAACTCCCTGTTGGTGTAATTAATATTTAATTACACTTTGCATAACTTTACTTAGGCATTATTTATTTCCTAGGTTAATTAATTCCCATCTTTATCTTTATAAAAAAAAAAAAAATTCTAAACTAAGCCCAATTGAAGAAATCCGCCAACGGCCATTTGGCTGTCGAATTTAGGCCCGGATTTTGCTGCGATGGCCGTATGACTATCAAATTTAATCCTGCACTGTGTTTTCCCCATTCTGGAGCAGTGTTCACGAAATCGGGTGTATTTTTTGCATATGATCTCCATTTTTTGCAAACGAGATACCGTTGGAAAGCTAATTCTGATGCCGATCTAGTGGTGCAGGTTTTTTTTTACTAGATCTTGCTCCAGATTTATTTGGCAGGCCTTTGAACTCAGATGTTATTGTTTTCACTCCGGAGGGCATATCTTTTGACTCGATGATCCATTTTTCGTCATTCTTGCGGCGTTGGAAAGCTGATTCAGTCCTCTACACAGATCTGAGGTCTATTTTATTTTTCTATTTATGTATGTTTGTATGCTCGCCTTTTACAATCGTCAGGTTATTGTAATAAATGAACTATGATAAAGTTCCATTCAGGGGGTTTCTTGCATAATAAATATGATTAGAGTGTGCATGCACTTTGATCTCCATATCCATTTTGATTTGTTGGCAGCTCGTATGGGTATATCTAGTTTCTAAATTTTTTTTGGCCACATTTTTGCTCTTGTTTGACACATATCAGATTCACATCCAGTTCACACTTTAGATTGAGATCCTATGGTTAATGATCCACATTGGATGCATCTCAATTTGAGGGCCATGTTTTTATGGTTAATGTTCCAAATTCTTCATGGTACTCCTTCCCATGGAAGAGTTTCAGTCATAGTTTAGCATCGACATCGAGATACACAACTTCCAGATTCTGTCATCATTTCATCTCCTGTTGCTTCACAGATTCCAAGGTTGTTCCAATTTGTGAGTTTTTGAGTGTTTCGTGGCATCGAGTCTGCTATCACATTATCATGATTCTGGTTTTGGTTTCAGTTGTAGATAGAAGTATCTTTCCTTGCTTGTCAGATTGTGGTTCCAGTGTTACTCCACAATGCTTTTCAGGTGCTTCTTTGCAGCAGTCATCTCATTGTAGGGGGGTTTTGTCCCACTGGGTTTTCCTTCTCTACCTCATCATTGCATTTGTAAATGAGTACCTAATCAAGCCTTGTTGTCGGGACTCCTATTTGCATAATAATTTTTCTTCTCCCTAAGTTGCACTTATGGGGGGTGTTGGTGTAATTAATATTTAATTACACTTTGCATAACTTTACTTAGGCATTATTTATTTCCTAGGTTAATTAATTCCCATCTTTATCTTTTGAGCTATCTTATTGCTCAAGATAAGATCAAGGTTATGCATATTTTCTTTTATAAAGCAAATCATTATCTTGTAATTATTGAATTCCTGAATAATTAATGTCGCACATCTTTTTGCAATATCTCTACCTTTTTCGATTTTTCTCTTCTGTGGAAGGTTATTCAGGTTTGCAAATCTGATCTTGGTTTCTAACACTCCCAAGCATTACATGTGAGAGATGGTCAATTTCATTGATGGCAACGATTGTGTGACTCACATTGATGACCTTCTTTATTCAATGCCATTACAACAATATCCCAAGCATTCTAAAGAATACTAATGAAAACAATATTTCCCTCAACACCTCATGATCATTCAAGTACTCATTCTAACAATACAAGAGATTTACACATCAAATTGCAAGTGAATATAATTTACTATATCTTAACATAAAAAATGAAAAACCTAATAGAAAAATGTATCAATGACGTACAAGGATGTATAAGAAAGTTCAAATTTGAAAATAGAATGTAAACTTAGAAAACTATAGATTTGAAAACCTTAATAATGTAAAACCCTAAAAAGAAGGTTGGATCAAGTGTAGGATTGGTTGGGCTCAACAAAATATAAAGAAAAAAAAAAGTTTATTTATGAAGTTAACCTAGGATAATTAAGTAAATGCAATCAATCAAACACAATCAACCTAACATAATTAAGGGTTGATAGGGGTATTTGATAATTAAGGGTTGATAAGGGTATGAATGTTTATCTTTGATCTACTCTTGAATATCTAGGGACTTGGTGGTATTTAGAAATATCATAAGGGTTGTTGATTTCTCATGGGGAGGCAAGTTCTCCTAGATCAATCCCCAAAAAGTGAAACAAGATTAAAAATAGTTGGCAAGCACTCTAGATGTTCAAATTTGTTACTCATTTTTATTGCATTGAATCAAAATGTCTCACTATTAATTGCTCCAATGCTATAAGATAAATGAATGTTTTCATGATTATAATGAATATATTGTATGTTATTAATGCTAGCGTATATCATCAAATTATGCCAAACATGTGTTTAGTCAACTCAAAGTGGGTGAATGACACCACTTAGCCAAAAGTTTGAATTTTGAATTTTAAAATGAAAGGGAATAGGTTTGTGACCATGAGGTCACCCTTGCAATTGAAGAAGTGTCCTAGAATGGGTTAATAGTTAAATCTAAGTGGCTAACAATCAATTCCAGGTGGCTAATGGATAAATGAGGGCATACCCATTGGTGAATGTGATAAATGGGAAAATAAGGTAAATGTATAGATGTGTGTGAATAAGAATAGGATAGGGATAATTGTATAGTGATTTAAGTATGCAAATTGATAAAAGGCTAGAGAGATGAGCTTGAATTTAGATGTTGAGTCACTATGTACATGTATCAAGACATTTCTTCAAAATAGACACAAAATTGTGTGGGAAATGACATGGTATGCACAAATTTTACTGTTACAATTACACACATATTGATTTACAAATTCTTTTCATATAGATTAAATTTACTTCAAAATTAATACCTATTAATACTTCTTTAAGAAAACATGATTATGTATTCTCTAATAAAACTTTCACCATAACAAGACTTTTTGCAATTACTTCAATTGTAGCATACATAATTTCATATTGCACCTATCAATCTGCCCATTACATCTTCATGTGTGATTGCTAGTATATGTATGTCTCTTCAAAAAACATAGATGGGTTAAGCTCTCTCCTTACTCTTTGAGTAAGAGATAGAGTAAGAGATAGTAGGGGAGAGGACTAAATAGTATTACAAAACCTGGTTCAAATGAGCATACCAACAGGAAAGAACCAGGAAGAAAACCTTCAGTTGTAGCTCGACTAAGTACAAAAATAGACCCCTTTACAAAACCTATGAGTTTCCAAAATACAGACCCCTTTACATTTTAAACATACCCTTTATACAATGCCAGACATTTGACCCATATTTCAAAAAACATCACTGGGTATAGATTATGCCCATACACAATTATGACCATTTTACATTGTTTCCAATTTGAGAATTCAAATTTTACAAAATTTTCCTATTAAAGGCATTCAGGGCACAGTCTTACACAATAGTAGTATGTTCACATTTTGGACTAACAAGCACCTATACAAACCATCAAGGTAGCTTAGAATAACCAATCTATATTATTCTAAATGACACAAAATATAATGAGATGGTAATGCAAACTATAAAAGATGCTTAGAATAACCAATCTATATTGTTGTAATCTGTTGCATACCTCTTCGAAAGGATCAGAGCTGGTTATTGTTGTAGCAAGTCCATGATCAATCATGTCAGGAATATCGCAAAAGTGGGAAAATGAGAAATCTATATTGTCACAATAGAAAAGATGCTTAGACTAACATATCTATATTAATCTAAACAAATTGAATGATGATGATTTGGTGATGCAAACTATAAAATACGCATACCTCTTCAAAAGGATCAGAGTTGGCTATTGTTGCAGCAGGTCCATGATCAATCATGCCAGGAATATCGTAAAAGTGGGAAAATGATAAATCTATATTGTCACAATAGAAAAGATGCTTAGACTAACATACCTATATTAATCTAAAAAACTTGAATGATGATGATTTGGTGATGCAAACTATAAAAGATGCATACCTCTTTAAAAGGATCAGAGCTGGCTATTGTTGTAACAGGTCCATGATCAATCATGCCAGGCATATTGCAAAAGTGGGAAAATGGGAAATCTATATTGTCACAATAGAAAAGATGCTTATACTAACATATCTATATTAATCTAAACAACTTGAATGATGATGAGTTGGTGATGAAAACTATAAAAGACGCATACCTCTTTGAAAGGATCAGAGTTGGCTATTGTTGCAGCAAGTCCATGATCAATCTTGCCAAAAATATCGCAAAAGTGCATACAAAATATCACTATTAAAGACACCTGCATTGCAATAGTATATAAAATATCAATATTAAATAAAGAACACTAATGAACTTAATCATAATGAACATAAGAATTCTACCTTCCATTCTTGAAAATGCTATTCAAGTGTGCCTGAAGGGTCATCTCTTTGCTTAAGAGTATCCAATATTGCTTCATGATCAACATTACTAAGTGTCCATAGTTGTTTTGTCTTTGGTCTGGCATGATGCTTCAACAACTTAACATTTTTTGCTATAACAAGATGTGAATACATAAGAATGGTTTTGTGTTTCTCGTAGTCTTCAAATGTAGGTATGCCATTCTTTCTAATCATGTATGTTCGCAACCAAGTTCCTCCAACCACAACTAAACCTGTAGGATACATGAAACCATCATCATCTTCCATCGGTTGTGTTAGCTTATGCTTTACCCACACACATCGAGCCAACCAATAGTCTGATCTCTCTTCATTCCCCTGCAATGCAACAACTGCAAAAATATGTCCTAGTTGTAGTAGATCTAAAAGCAGGTCATAATCAACTAAACTTTCCATTGTGTCATTTGTCATGGATATTGTTTGAGATAAAGGAGTTATATACTGTGGTACCCATGTATCCACCCACTCACTTAACTCGCATTGATCCCACTCACACTTAATACAACTCTGACAAAAACAATCCAACTCTCATGTCCAAATGGTCCATGTGCATGCATCTAAGCTTTGAAATGAATGCATCTTTGAAGAATCTTTGATTGTATGACAATCCAATTTGCCTCCCTCCTCAACGAACCAAAAGAATCTGCGCATTGTTGAATCAAGTGTCCCTCCCTGTGACAATGTTGAACTACACCAATCAACTATAGAATGTGCATCACTAAATTTTTCTCCTGAAATCTTAATTTGCTCCTTAACTAGAGCTCTCTTTACACATTCACTTGCTCCATCATGCTCCCCTTTCCCATGTCCATCTTCAAAAAAACTCCAAATATGAGGTAGAACCCTCTCTACATGCATTCTACTCAACCAATAAAACATACGAGAATTCTTGAATTAACCTATGCAATTATCTGACCAAATTAGATGTCGGCCTAATGCTATTTCATGCCCCTACAAGAACTCAAAAAAATTCTCGAAACAATGTTAGACATACTCAGATGAGTGAGATCTATCATCACTCATATAAAAATGATACTCTCTGATTATCTTTCGATCCTCCTCTGTACTATCAGGTGCATGTCTAAATGTTATGTGGACAAAAATAGCAATCTGAATGGAATTGTAATACTAAGATTGTACCTCATTTTGTGGTTGCAATGTGTAGTTTTCTGCAAAATCAACCACTGATATAATAGTGCCAATCGGAAAAGAGTCCTTACACATCATAAATTTTTGATCCAACCACTGAGACCTATGACTATGCCTTGCATACTTGTAGAAAAGATTGTCCTTAAAATCTGAAATAAAATCAGCAACACTACATTCTTTTGTAACCAACTCACATCTAGAACCTTCACCTCCACTTTGCAAAGTATATTTGACTATCTCATATCTATTTTTCTCAACAAGCTTCTTTCCAAATTCATGTTCGAAACTCTCATGAAAACATTGAACAAACTTTGACAAGCCACCACATTGTGAGCACTTTGCATTTAAACAATCATTTCTATAGAAAAAGCAACCATCATCTCTAGAACATAAAAATAGATCTAGCAAGTCCCTTGATGATTTCGGAAGATGCATTGCACCACACTCCTGCAACATTTCATTAGTATGCAAAGTAGAACAGATATAGCATAATAGCTCATGGTACATTGAAAACTCCACATGGTATTTGCAAGAAGTATTATGAATCTTAAGAGGAACACAATAAAATGGCTGCAAACCCTCAAAAGTCCTTTGCGAGATTTCCATATTTTTATGTGTTTCAATAAAATTTTTGAATAACATTGTTTGGCTTGATTCCAAGAAATTTTTAGGATGTGGTGTATGGTCTCGATTGCCAATTCTTAACTTTAAGACATCCTTTGCATTGGGTGATACTCTAGAGTTATCATGCTAAAATTGTTGAACTACCTGCTTTACATTATCGATTAGCTTCTTATCAACACGTGGAAGCCTCCTAGAAAAATCTCATGTATCATTTTGAAGAGGATCATCTATTCTTTCTCTTCTTGCAAGTGCTCTATCCAAAGTTTTACGATTTATGTCAAAATCAATACAAGTTTGTCTCATAAAGCGAGCCTTTTTCAATTTATGGATTACTAGGGCAGTTGTAATGACTCTTCGAGCAGCTCTCTTATCCTTTTCCTTGTTACTTTTTCAAATAGACTTGAAAGCATTAAAAAGATTTTTGACAATAATATAATTTTGTTTGGTCTTCTTGTTCACACGAATTTTCAATTTGGCTAGCAAAGGTCTCATCTTTTGCATCTTTGGCAATTGTACAAAAATTTGGCATTGCTCGGTCAATGTATTATCACTGAAATATTGGTTGAAAAGTTTTCTAGCCCACAACCGAACAGTTCGTGTTGACCTCTTTCCTTCAAAATTTTTTATAATGTTCTCATCAAATTCAAGTAACCATTTAGGGGTTCTTGAAGGTCTTGAAATGGAATATGTCTTTCTTCCATACAAGGTTCTTCATTTCTCATGTAATTTGGTGAAACATAATTTACACTTGCTTCAATATTATTTTTTCAAAATATTCATTTCCAACATTTTCACCTTGAACATTTTCAATATCAATTTGAATAATTTCATTCCCAATTTCAATATCATGTTCAACATCTTCAATCCAACATTTTCACGGTTTCATTATCAATTTCAATATTTTCATTCCCAATTTCAATATCATGTTCAACATCTTCAAATCCAACATTTTCACCTTGAAAATTTTCATTATCAATTTCAATAATTCCATTCCTAATTTGAATATCATATTCAACATATTCAATTCCAACATTTTCACCTTGAACATCTTCAATTTCCTCTTCACTTGAAGACTGGATATGGGTTAGGTTCACCAATATTTAACATACCTTGTCTTCTCTTCCTATGACTTTCTCTATCTCTTTGTCTATATGCTTCAATTTCTTCTTTTGTAAGCTTTCTCTTACGTTTTTGCTTCTAACAATTGTTGCTCCCCATTATACCTCATAAAAGATGCTAAAAATCATTGCTTCTGACAAATTTCAATAGAAGATGCTCCAAAAAGTTGATCTTTGTCTCTTCCTATCTAAAACCGTTTGTGTGTCACCTACAAACAGAATGTAGGGTCCATTGGAATGCACAAAATGGCCCACATGGGGATTTTCTATGGCCCACAAATCCGATATCCGATTCATTTGAAAAAAAATTATGATACTTGTAATGGTATAATTTTAGTTCTATAAATCAGATATCCAATTTGTGTACACATAGACCTAAGGGTTAATGGTAGATAGAGGGATTGAGTGAGAGAGAGACCTAAGAGAGGGAGAGGGGGTAGGATGGAGAGAGTTGAGAGAGGGAGA
>VDFB02281492.1:606632894-606666660 GCA_007258455.2 Sequoia sempervirens | reverse complement strand
TAGCTTACTTTATTTGAGCTTATTTTGTTTGTATTGCATTCATCTTCACCATGAGTTCCTTATGTACCTTCTCTTGCACTATTTAAGGTAAAATGGATTGTGGGACATATCGAAAAACACTTGAAAATAAGTAGACCAAAGTGAATGAGATAGATAATGTATTGACTTAAGAGATTCTTCATGCTCTCGAGAAGTTGAGAGAGATAAATAATTGCATGTTGGAAAACACAGTGGGTTGTGAGTGATTGTATTCTTCTTGTTCTAAGCTCAAGTGTGGAGATATTGGGGAGGATTTCTAGGTGGGGGATACATAAAACTAATCAAATTGACTTGAGGGGTGACTAAAAAATTAGGTTATTATGTGTAGATGGTTTTACAAACTGTATAGGGACATTTTGCTTAAATGCTTCATGATATCTTTACATTTTCTAGTATACACATGTTCATAAATAAATATTTTCTTATCAAATGCTTATTTCATTGGAGGAATATATTTATTGGCATTGGTCTCTTAATGGCAGGAATCCGAGGACTATCCGCAATCAATGAAGACATTCAGCGTTAATGGGTAAAGTCTATGACTTTACTTTGGAAAACCTAGTAATACTGAAAAAATATGTCTTTTTATATATATGGCTAAAAGTTAGATGAAATGAGCAATAGTATATAGTAACTATGAGATTAGTTAGTATTAGATTAATTATATATGCATGTATATACATATATATATATATATTGATAGGTATATATGTACATACATATATATGTTATGCATATATGTATGTACATATATAGCTATACATATATGTGTGTGTGTGTTTATGTGTATATATAATTAATCGATAATAAACATGTAGTTCCATTAATTTTTGATATTGATAATTGATAAGAGTATATCATTGTCTTCATATGCCTTCATCAAACCACCGCATTATGGTTCTACCTAACAAAGTTTTGTGACTTTTTTTTATTGACAATGACTGAAACATAGTGTAATTAGTGAGAACACATAAAATAGAAGGTTGAAACCATCATCAAACATATAAGGCCTAAAGGCTAAAAACACACATACGTGTTAACTTAAGCTGCGGGTTGCTAGGAGCTTTAAGCCCTAAAGTCTTCATCTCCCACAATTTCCTTCCACATAGTGTAATTAGTGAGAACAGAAAATAGAAGGCTGAAACCATCATCAAACATATAAGGCATACAAATTTGAGGTTCCAATAACAAACAATGCATGACATTAGGACACATTTTATAATCATATCATAGTTATATTTTGAATCAAACTACAATAATTGATTGGTTGGTGCGAGAGAAAAACATGGCTCGAACATACTTGAAACATAATTACATCAGCATTATCACATCTTATAATAATATCACAGTTATAACTTTAAGCAGATAAACAGATCTGATTTGCAAACTAGATCACCAAAATATACTGCTACATCTATCAAAAGTCAATCTTGAATATGGACATCATCAATTTTCCATATTTCTTGGAAAAGGTGGCGGCGTGATATATCCGCCAGTAGCTGAGTCAGGTCCACTTGTAGGAGGTGATACTGGGTTAATACCTCCTTGAAGGCATGTTGCTATTTGAGAAAGTAATGCCTGGCTTGCATCAGTAGTCAATCCCATTTGTTGTGAGCCACTCCCAACCTACATATTGTTGATGGTTGTAAAGGTTGGTGTCAAAATGCCTATCATATCAAGCAGGATAGGATGATAGGTGGGTATAGGATCCCCCACTATAGACTTACGTTTTCTCTTCTCTGCTTGTTTTGCTTTCTTTTCTACTTCCTTTTGTAGATGTTCAGCCTTGGCCTACTCCTGTCTAATGTCTTTCTCTTGTATTCTTATCATTTTCTTCTCATCTTCTATCACTTTCCTTGCTTGCTTCTCAGCCCTTGCTGCTTCCTTTATAATTGCTTCTGCTTCACAGTCTGCCTTTCTCTGCAACATCTTCTCCTTCTTACGTTGTTGCAACTCCTCTTGGATTTTCTTCTCTGCCTCTTGTTGGTTGAACAATTCGATGAAGGCATCAAATGTTAGTACTTGGGACTGCCTACAAAGGCGAAGCACTCCCTAACGACCTCTCTGTGATGTTCCTTGCACCCTCTGCATTGGAAGTTTCAAAAATTTGTTGATTGGTCTTGTTGATTGCAATCTATCATCTGGGGTGCATGGCACAAACTCAGCTTCTTCCTCACTAATAGCATTGTCATCTTCACTTTGACCATCACTATTCTCTTGCCAATTCCTTGCATTAGTGAAGTAATGTATCACTTCAGCTGGATCAACGTGTGGTGGGGAAGGCATTGAGAGGTTGACTTCTTCCTCAGTTGGATTTATTTGCACTCCAAGGTTTGTGGCTGCTTCATGCATCCATTCCAGTTGGCTAACTTGAGTTGGAAAACTCAGGCCTATTGATGTAGTGGTTGTATCTTTAGTGGAGGGTGCACTAACTAGTTGAACTTCTTGTTGGAAATTTGCTATAACTTGTTGTATTTCTAGTTGAATTTCTGATGTAGCTTCATCACCCCCACTGCATTATGCTATAACACCACTTGCCACTTCCCTTGCATCATATTCTCTCACAAAACCATCGATTATGTCCTCATTGTAACCAAGAAGATGCAAGCATGTCTCTGCTGCCATAACATTGTCCTGAGTTTCCATTGTGATAGGTTCATCTTCTGTTCTAGGAGATGCAACATCATCCTCAACAACATAGCCCTCACTTGGGCCCATGTCATTGTCAAGGGCTGGCCGATTAAGAGGCCATATTCTTATTCTGCAGAACCCACTAAGAATGTTGCTTGGTTTCAAGGCTTTTCTGAAAGCTTTGCTTGCAAGACTTGCCAACTCTTCACATCCAATATCAATATGCGGGTTTGCAGCCTTCCAAATAGTTCTTTCCTCTCTGAAATATGCCTTGAATGGAGAAAAAATACTGACGTCCAATGGCTGTAGCTTGTGACTGGTATGAGCAGGCAGCGTTAGTAGGTCTATTCCTAATTTTTGTGATTGTTCAATGGTCTTGAGAGCCACATGGCTGCCATGACTGTCAAAAATGAGAAGGGCCATGTTTGTCGGTGAAACCCCACTGGGGATATTAGCTACAAAGTGGTCTAACCATTGGAGAAATATTTCCTTTATCATCCATGCATGTTCTTGGACTGCCATCAATGCCCCTACCTCACAATTAAAGATATAGTTTTCCATGTGCCTCTTTGATTTAAACAAGTAGAACCCAGGAATGCTTATCCCAGCTGCACTTACACAAGCTAGCACTGTGATCCACTCTCTACTTTTCGAAACCAAATGTGGTACACATTTTGTACCCAATTTGGCAATAACTCTCATGCCACAGTTCCTACCAGCTTGAATACCAGTCTCATCGCAGTTCCATATTCAACTTGCTCCATAGTGGTTAAGTTTGATTAGGTTCTCGAGGTTGTCATAGAATTCTTGCACGACAGAAGAATGAACCATAATCACTCTGTCACTATCCACTCCTTCAGCTATTCTGATTGTCAAATCTAGGTGCCTTCTTCGAAATCCTGCCCACCATGATCTCCTAGGGACCCCATTTGTGAAAGGATTAGGTCGACATGCAGTTATTTGGGAAATTGTGGCTTGTAGTTGATTTACTTGCAGTCTGTGGCCCAACCTTTCCATGTCCTTGCACCATTTGAATACTTCATTCTCCTCCTCTTCAGTTAAAATTGTACGTGGACCCCTCCTCTTTGTGGTGGTTTGTCCTAACAGCCACACCCTCAAACTGCTAGGTGGCATACCCACTTGATTGATGCTGCCCCGATTGACATGTTTTGTTCTTCAACACTCTTAACTGCTCCTTCCATATCAGCATATGTCCACTGCCTAATGGGTACAGGTGAGGCAGTTGCACAGTAGGTTGAACATTTGGTTGAACAGGAGGTTCGGCTTCTATTGTGTCGGTGGCTTCATCTGCAGAATCAGGAACATCTTGTGGGATGGGATTTGCATGAACTTCCTCATCAGGCTGTGTTTCAACGAAGTGCACCCCACGAGTTACTCTAATTACACATTTTCCTCTTCCTAAAACCCTTGTAGTCCTTCTAGCAAGTGCCATTATTTTCCAGTTAACCTGCACGAATAATAAAAATTGAATAACTTGTTAGTGCAGCAAAGAATAACATGAGATTAGTTCATAGAATAATGTGAACAGAAATCATAGCACTCAAACATTAATGACACCCAGAAAAACCCACTATTGAAAAAGCAATCTTGCATGTGATGAGAGGTGGAGACTTAGTAATCAAGATTTCTAGATAAAACTGTATGCAATTTCTCTTCATCAACGTTTCAGATCATAGTCCATGATCCAAAACATTGATGAAGAAAAATTGCACACAGTTTTATCCAGAAATCTTGATAAAAACCCATTGTTGACAAGCAATCTTATAGGTGAAAAGAAATGGAGACTTAGTAATCATGATTTCTAGATAAATCTATGTGCAATTTTTCTTCATCAACGTTTTAGATCATGGTATGATCTAAAACGTTGATGAAGAAAAATTGCACACAGTTTTATCCAGAAATCTTGATTACTAATGGTCATGGAATGTGGAAACATAATGTTATTAAGAGGTGGAGACATTTTCTGCAGCTCCATATAAGATTAAATGAAAAAATCTTTGAAGATTAAGTATCTTGTTATATACCCAATAAATTTCATGATGATAATTGGTCAAAATTCTGTCATTGTTCTGTTTAAATCAAATTACATGTGATTTATTCATAGTATAATGTCAATAAAAGGCATAGCAGTCAAAAATTCGATGCCATAGACATAATAAGACAGAGTAATTCATGACAGAATAAGTCAAAATAAGACAGTCAAACCCTTCATGCCATACACAGAAATGATTTTGAAGGATTCCAAAATGCAATCAAACACCATCGAACCTAACAAAAATCCACTATTGAACAAACAATCTTGCAGGTGAGAGAGGTGGATCAAATTTGTACAGGTCACATGTAAACTCTACACGGCTTGATATGAGGAAATAGTACATGGCATGACTATATGACTATATGACTATATATATATTTATGTATATATGTATGTATGTATGTCTACAGTTTGATAAGAATATGATAGAATAAGACAAAATAATTCACGAGGGATCATTTTTCTACCAGTCGGCAGTCACATGTAAATATAAATGATTATAGTCAAACCCTTCATGCCATACACAGAAATGATTTTTAAAGATGCCAAAATGCAATCAAACACAAGATTCTTACCAGATTTATATATATATATATCTATACAATCTACTATGATGAAATCCTACACATTCTTATCAGATTATATATATATATACAATCTACTATGATGATACCGTACACATTCTTATCAGATTATATATATATTTATATATATATACAATCTGCTATGATGAAACCCTACACATTATTAAAGACGGATTTAGAATATAAATGTGATATGATTAAAAAATGGGTTATGCTGATGTTATTATATTTGATGTATGGTATAATGCTGCTATTATAATCTTTGATTTATGATGAATGCAGGTGAAAAAAATGTAACTACGATATGATTAAATAATGGATAATGCTAAGTTGAACAGCTCACTGAAAGCAAAATTATTGGTATGCTTGAAAATAATGTAAACACTGAGTACATAAATATAAATATAATGTAACTACGATATGATTAAATAATGCTAAGTTGAATAGTTGAGTGAAAGCAAAATTATTTGTATGCCTGAAATTAATGTAAACATTGAGTACATAAATATAAAAGATTATATTGAACAATGAAATAGACAACATAAATGTAAACATTAAGCCTTGATAATAATGAAAACACTGAATATATTGAATAAATAAAACATTATTCCTGATAAATATAAAAGAGTATATTGAATAATGAAACAAACAACAAAAATGTAGAACAGTATGGTGAAAATAATGTAACCAGTGAGTACTTAAATAGAAAATATTATATTGAATATTGAAACAAATGTAACCAGTAAGTACTTAAATAGAAAAGATTAACCATGAATATGTTGTAAAACAAAGAGGGTGAAAATAATGTAAACACTGAGTACATAAAAATAAAAGAGAATATTGAATAATGAAACATACAACATAAATGTAAATCTAGTATACTGATAAATAAAAACATGAATTTACTTATTCTGGGTGTACCGGCCTGAATAAGCTCCCTTTTAAGAGGAATGTGCAGAAGTTGCCTTAGTAAGCTCTGAAGTCTGTAGAGGATATTCAGGAATTCATAATGAAAATGACCGTGGAAATTCCTTCTTAAAACTTCATTCGAATGGGTAAATTCAATGCATTGAATTGTGGTGGGTGAGTTTCAAATTTGATTTTTTTGTGGGAAACAATCTGTCATTTCATTTTGCAGTGGCCATCTATGCCTGAGTTTTGTCGTGGCCTTTAGGAAATCAATTTTATATTTGGTTTAATTATCAAAATAGGTGGCTCTATTAAATTCAGTCAGATATATGAAATATACTATGTTTTTTGGTATATTAGGAGCCTTACACCATTAATTGTTTATGCAAGTACCAGAAGTAGACTGAGTTAATGCATGAAGATGTCAAGGGATGTGTGGGTGATTGTGCAACTGATAGCTTATAAAGTTGTTCAATGTTTTGTATTATGTCAGAATGTTGACTATTAACTATTTATAATGTTTTAAATTATGTGACATTGTGCACCATTAACTGTTTATGTATACATGTAAATACAATGCACTAGAAGCTTTAAGCCACTTGCATGGAGTGGTTATTGTAAACATCATTGTACCTTTTTTAATTCATAAATGACTTTATTTTGTGCAAGTTGACTTGTGTTGAAAACATAATTGTATCAATATATGTTTAAATTTGTTTTTTTTGTTGGTTGGTTACAGACTAAGTAGTGAACATATACTGGTGTAATGTCTAATTTTTAATTGGCATAACTATAACAATTTAATGACTAAAATGTAAATGGATATTGGGGGGGACAGGTGAACGAGGAGTGAACGGCAATCGGATCATGAACGGCAATTGGGGGTTTTCCACTATAGAACAAAACTCAAACAATTATTTAGAAAACAAAATAACTACAGACAGTTTACGTTAAGTACAAACGAAATTTTTAAATTAAATAATTATTGCCAACATAGCCAATTAAGAAGGCCACCACTTTGATGGGATATAAACCAACCTTATAACGCGAAAGAGTGAAATCACTGTGATGTAAATTAACTACAATCTTCATAACACCAGTCATGCTAAATAGCATTGAGAGAAAAATTCACTCTTTACATGTAGTTGGAGTCGAGAAATCTTCCCTAGTCTTTTAGGCTGTAGGTGACATTTTAATCTGTTGCTCATACCCTTACAAAAAATGATCTTGATGGATCTTAATTACACAACAAAAATCATGTGATACGAGTTACGGTCGCAGCAGAGAACGTGAAGGGCCTGCAAAAACTAGACAAAGGTGAGAGAAAATATGTGGTGAACACAGCTTCTATCCTCAACTACTATAGATAGTTCCAAAATAATTCCAGCTATCTCTTTTATGCCTATTATATTAGGAAAATTCTTGAATGTCGGCTCATTTCCTATAAAATCCCTCACTTGTCTTCTCATTTCATCACAGACAATAGTTAGAGTTGATTTTGCTAACGATGAAGATGAAGGGGTTTCAGCTACTCAGCCTGTTTCTGCTTATTTGCATTGTTACAGACTTGGAGAATGTTGAGGCCGCTCAAGTGAAAGTTTGTGTCGACCTTAATCCCGGGGGAGTTGCTACTGGGGTCAATGTCGGAGTCGATACTCTAGGAATCTGCAGTAAAGTTGACTCTGCTGGAACCCAAGGTGTAAGACTAGACGCTAAGGTTGTGCAACATCCTCAACAATTCCACCCGTAGACCGCATATTTATATATTACTATATTAATATGTATAGCCCACGTATGTGTATCTTGTTAGCGAAATAGCATTTTAATGTAGCTTCCATAACGTGTTTGTCATTGCCAACGATATTCATATAATAATTTATTTGGAAGCATTATTATTTATATTTCTATTTATATATTGTTGTGTGACATTTCTGAAGTAGTTGTATAAGCTTTTGTGAAATTCCCGTTTGATCGACTGGTTCAAACTGTCACAGTGTAAATACGTGGAGAATCTAAAATTAACAATGTATTGACGTTCGATTTAGCGGTGAGTACATTATAATCGGTCTCATATAATTTTTTATTTTTCATTTAATGGTTTAATAAGTTTTATTTAATCTAAAAATAAAATAGTACAATAGTTAAAGAGGGAATAAAAATAGAATAATTATTACTCTCGTATAAGTTTAGAAATATTACCCATATTTACTAATCCATATACCATTTTAATATAATTAAAAGTAAATGAAGAAAAATACTCAAAAAAAATGACACAATATAAGAAATGTCAAATTTAAAAAATATTCATAAGTGTGGTTATCATTATGTTTTTTTACTTATAGTTAAAAGTTTGATTTTTTCTCTCTGATGCAATCTCTCTATCTTTTTTCCTTCTTTGGGAAAAACAAGAAACAAATAAAAAAAAATTATTTGCAAATTACACCATAATGATTTTCAAATGGTTGAAGTTATCATTAAGCTAAAAGAAATAAAATCCATGGAGGTTTTCCACTATCCCACCTCTAACAAAAAGGTAGCATAAAATGTATATCTACCTATAGAGAAGGGTGACCCGTCATCACCGAGACTCCAAGTCATGGGAGAGCCCCAAGGAATGGGCCTCCCTTAACTACCTCGGGTTTGCTTGACAAATTGAAAAGGACAAGGTATTGAGGCTGAAAAGGAAGGGCAAACAACTTGCAATTTCCCTTCTATTAAAACCAGATATTCACGAGGTCGGAAAAGTGGACTTCCAATGTTCGATTTGTAGACCTAAATGACTCACTATTTGAGGATAGCAAAGTGGATAGTGGACTCCAAGTACAATAGAAGGAATTATGAAAATAAGTTGATCTAGAAACAATAAAGAGAGTGGGAAGATATACCTTTCTACCCATGAGTTGATTCTTCAGGTAGCTCCACTCAAAAGCACCTACACACACAAAAACAAGAAAAATGTTGGGATATGTTTGAGGTCTACCTCAGTCAAACCTTTGTTTTTGTGTTCCCACCTCCACAAACATCCTAATAGCCACAAAGTGTAGAAAGTGATAGAGAAAGTAGAAAGGAAATAGTATTGTTAAGTAGAGAGAACAAACAACTATAATGCTACTCATTAAACAAGATGATGCAAAATGGACAACAAACAACAATATCACCTTCCCAAATGTCGACATGGAAAAAGAAACCCTTCTAATTTTTCTCATGTTTAGGCCCTCCTAGTGATTTTGGCTTGATTTTTCCTAGATTTAATGTTCTCATGTGGTTAACACATTCATATTAGGTCTTGGGTCTTTGTGATTCATTAAGAATTCTATGATGTCTTGTAAAAGTGTTGTGAAGTGTTATAACCCACTTTCACACTTTTCTAGGACCTTTTCATTATAATTCACCTAAATAGCCTCTTTTTATCACTTACCAAGTCTTATTTCAAAGTGTTGTAAAAATTTGTAACTCTCACACTTTTATAGGCTTGTCATCACTAATTTGACCCTTTCTTATGTTTAAATGACCCCTTAATACACTTTTCAGCCCTACTTAAGTGTGTTTTGAAGAATAATCCTCTTAAACATCATTAAATACACTTTAATTCCTAACACCCATTAAAATTGCCCTAGTGGGACCAGGTCACCACCTTGGGCGACTTAGTCCCACTTGGCACAAAAATCAAAATTATTTTAAATTTATGATGGGATATTATTCTCTTAACCTTGAGGTCAGCCTGTGATGTGCCATTGTGGAGAAATTTTGTAAAATCAAGTATAAATAAAGGTTTTTCCTCTCATTTTCATCCCCATACATTCATTCATACATTAGCATACATACATTCACTCATTAATTATGCTCAAGCATTCTAGGCATTATCAAGTCTTCATTGGAGCATCTACTTGCATATCTTCAGATTTCTACATCAAGGGTTTGGTGAGTTATAGCATTGCATGTTGTTTATTCATCATTCTCTTTCTATTTCATTTTATTTTCAAGGGTTTGATTACCAAATCGGGGTTTGGCCAAGGCAAACCCCTATTCTCTAACCCTTAACCCTTTTTCCCCTCTTTGCATGTGTGCTTTGTAGGTCTTGTATGAAAATTTTTCAAAGAGAAAGGTGTTAAAAGGTGTCATCATTTCATCAAAGTCATTCAAGTCAATGAAAGCCCTAAGAGAAGCCTGGAGATCACTTACAGCCCAATTTCTGCAGATTCAGAACCGAACACCTATCAAGAACAAAAGTATAGGATGAGGGCTATAGATTCCTGCCCTAAATTTCCTAAGATTCATAGGTGGACTAAGTCACCATATATGGCGAATTAGTCCCATTATCAATGTCTTCTACATTTATGGATACCCTTTTGGCTGAAACCTGTTCTAGTAGAATCTCCCTGAAATAGGACTAAGTCGCCTCGCTTGGCGTAAGTGTCCCAATTGGCTTCAATAGAAAATTTCGTAGGATTTTAGAGCCTCTCTACATCACATTCCAATTTCTAGGTGCACCTCTCCAGTCTCTTTCATTTATGTTATTATTTGTTTGCATTCTTAGGTCATTTTTCATACCACAATGTGTTTTCAAACATCTTGCATTTCTTAGGTTTTGCATTAATAATCAACATATTTTATCAATTTATCACATTTATACATTGCATTTAAGCATATTTCATTCATATTTGTATTAGTTTTGAGTGGGGACATTTCCCATTTTGTCCTACCTCTCTCCTTTTAGGTGAAAAACCCTAGAAGTGTTAGAGAATCTTGTGGTGCCAAAATCTTTGTCCACATTTTGGTGAACCCAAATTTCAAACATTATATTTATAATTTCAAGTGCATTTACATCCTAGGAATAACTCTCATCAACATTGCATTAGATTTTCCATTATTTAAATTGCATCCTAGGGTTTTAAAAATTGCATTAGTGAAAAGCTCATATAGCTTACATTTTTGCATTGCATTTCATCAAAAATTCAAAAAATTCTACATTTTCATATTATACCTACATCAGAAAATCTAAAAATCATAAAATTCCATTTAAAAATTATAAAAATTCTTTAAAAAATCACTACTGGGACTAAATCGCCACATTGTGCGACTTAGTCCACTTGCACATTCTGCACTGTAATCTCTATCATATCCAGATCATGTTCTGTATTTCTATTTTTTGTTATTGTATTTATGTTACAATATCCATATTTGTTGTTTTATTCCATTTCTTGCACTTAGTTTCCTTTCATTCATTTGCATCATGGCTATCTGTTTTAATAAACTTTGGATGTCATTAAAATCTTTAGTTTACATGTCAAGTTGTACCTTTGGAACTAATCCTAATGACATTGAACTTCCTCATACTCCTTCAACTCCTCATGAATTTCCTCCTCATGATGTTGACATCATTGGAGAAGATGATGGCATCATGAATAAATTCCTAAATGAATTCCTTGGCAACCTCAAAGCTACTGCAATATTTTATCCATCCATGAAACAACAAGGTCTTCCTACAGTACCACCTCCTAATATATGTTTAGTTACTTACATCTTGAAACAAAAGAAGGACCTAAGTTCCCTCCATCAGGTGAACCTAGTTCTTCTAAACAAGCAACCCCTCAGCCATTATATGATAACAAAGGCACTAGTACTCGAATCAACCTTGAAGAAACCTATGTAAAAGGTTTTAACATTTTAAGTAAACAAAGATTTAACACAACAACTGAACATGACATTCATCAACTTTTAGAGCAACATCCAAAATATGCTAACACAACAGGGTTAGGATATCAAGATCCCTCTCATGACAGCAAGCCTCCTAGAGAATATTGGAGACTTCGTGATGATGGCACAGTGATCTTTGATTCCCCTCTGAATCTGAATGTCCTCCTTCCTCAAGAGCAACCCTTACCTGATAACAATGACAAGGATGAGTAGATCACTTTAGGTGACTCCTCCTTCCATTCACAAAAAATGGTAAATCTAGCAAATGCAAGAGGCCTTACAAGTTACAAAAACTCAAGTTTCCTCTCTATCCACCACTTGAATGTGAAAGGAAATTGAAAATACTTTTAAACAAAGGACTCATACTATTACCACCTATGAATATGTTGGTGATCTATCCTAAAGATGCTAATGTTCCACATTGTGCATATCATTGTGTTCTTGGACATAGAAGTGATGAGTTTCGCCAATTGAAAGAAATACTAAGCAAGTATTATTTCGATGGTGATAATTGCTATCCAATAATTCCATAAAACCACCATCAAACACCTTATCATGTACTAGTTGTAGAACATTCTCTTCTCACTATTACATGACCTTTCCCACCACCTACCTGGGTTCATTCTTGTCTTGCACCTAGTGGGGAAAAAAAGTTTCTAGCATTATCCTAGTAATGCATTTGTCGTTGTCCCTTAGCAGTGTTATTCATCTTCTTCTTATACCGATTGAGATTGGGAGGTGGATGACTTGCTCAATGGTTGACTTGCATTTTCCTTACTAGTCTTTTGCATGTTCTTTTTATTTTTCTTTTGTGTGTTTGCATGTGCATCATGTGCTCCCCCATGATATTTTGTTTGATGTACTCCCTCTTTGTAACATTCCTCTATTTGTACCTTCCTTCTATATTTCATACATTGCTTTCGCCTTTTTCTTTTTACTTTTCTTTTACATGTGTTTTCCTTTTGGGGATGACGCAAAGCATTGAGACCGAAATGTCTCTCTTATGTTGACCCAAAAGGCCCCTTTTCTTTTTCTTTTCCTTTTCTTTTGTATGTTTTCCTTTTGGGGATGATGCAAGACATTGAGACCAAAATGTCTCTCTCATGTTGACCCAAAAGATTTTTCATTTCCTTTCACCTTTTCTTTTTCATTTGCCTTGTGAATTCTTCCTATTCTATGTATGTATGGCATGATGACAATTCTGAGCTCTCTAAACAAAACATTGTAGCAAAGAACATACTTACCCCAAATCCATAGATCCCTTATGTTTGGTGTTTTCCTTTTAGGGGCAACCACTTCCTTTCTTTTTCTTTTTCCTTTCCTTCACATGACATAGCCTTACTCAGAAACATATGACTTGGCATAGGGGCTTTCCAAGTTGGCTCTCATGTCTTCTTCTTGTTTGTATTTTACATTTGCTACTTTAAAGTAATTGCTCACAATAGAGTGTGTAGAAATTCCTTTAAAGTGGGGGCATACATTAGCATTATTCATTTTGTATTTTCTCTTTTTCTTGGTTCTTAGTGCATCCTTCTTATTTCATATGTTGCATTTGTCACTTTGTGAATGACATTGGGTGTAGTGTCCTTCATGAGTGTGATCTATCTTAGCATATTACATTCCTCTTAGTGGCTTGATGTGACACACCGCATCCCCTAAGTTGTGAATTTCTATTCTTTGATTGATCCTCTCTTGGAGACATTAGGCACAATGTTCCCTACATTAAAGACCTTGCATGAACTAAGCAAGACTCCTTTGAACAACACTTGCATGTTTCATGTTACATTTTTTATATGTCCACCTTGCATAACACAACTTGCATGCCTGTGGTGTTATCATATTTGTTCATGAGCTCCAAGCATATGAAGTTTTGCTTGTCTCGTGAAGCTTGAACTGTCATTTTATTTTGTGGCACCTTATTAAAGTTATCGAGAGGTATAACTTTGGTATGGTTGAGCAGGAAGACCATTCCAATGCATGACTTTCCCCATAGCCACCTGCATGTGTGTGAGTGCATACCAGCCATGAGTGTATGTTTCTCACCTTTTGGGCCTTCTCACCCACCAGAAAACCATGGGTTTCATCGCATCAAAGTGGGTATGAATTTTCTTTTTGGACAAATAGCCTAGATCTGATCCACAACAGTATGGACAAATGATCAAAGCTTAATCCGACTCTCTTTTTCCTTCTCCTTCTCTCCCTCTTCATTTACATCATTCTCATGTGTGTTTCTTTGTGCTCATGTTTAGTTTTCCATGGGATCTTCATCCTAGGGGCTTGATCATGCCTCTTGATTTTTGTTTTCTCATCTTGCTAATATTGATTCATTAAAACCCCTCTTGATTGCATGTTCGGCTACTTTAGTCTGAGTTTGAAGTAGGTTCATCATCTCACTAAAGTGGGGACTAAATGTGAACACAAAAAAAGTAACCCTTCTACTTTTTCTCATGTTTAGGCCCTCTTAGTGATTTTGGCTTGATTTTTCCTAGATTTAATGTTCTAATGTGGTCAACACATTCACATTAGGTCTTGGGTCCTTGTGAATCATTAAGAATTATATGTGTAGTAAAAATTTCTGGCCAAACTGGACACTAAAATTATTATTTTTAACTAAATCTTCACATTCGGGCATCTATAGTGGCTAAACCGTGAGGAATTTGAAGATGGTACTAAATATAGTCTCATCAAATTTTGTCTGTAGATTCTAAAAATATTTTTTTCAAAATTTTTGGAATTAGATTTCACTTCTTTTTCCATCTCCCATGAAAACTAGGTTTTTCAGAAAACAACATTTTAAAAAAGTGAGGCACACCGTATAACACAACTTTTTTTCCACGAAGGATAAAATTCTAATTCTTTCAAATTTAGATTTTTAACTCCAATATCTAGTGCTTCCGCTTGGTTAGATAGTTTTTTATTGAATATTTTTTCCTTAATCAAGTTTCAAAGTCAAACTAATTACAATTCAGACGCAACGTGACCATATAACACGTAAATTTTTTTGTATATATCAAAATTCAATTTATTTTTTTTGCTGGATCAAGGACTTCAATATCTGGTGCACTCATATTTTTCAATTTTTTTTTGATAATCTGCTATTTTTCCACATGTGAAGAATAAAGATATTCATTTTTGATGAAAAAATTATGTTTAATAAAACTAGGAAAACAAATACATAACAAAACCAAAACATATTAAAATTATATTCATTGGATAGCTCGTTCCAAGGAATACCATAATCATTTCAAATAAAATTTAAATTAATTCATTTGATTCCCCAAAAGCTAAATCAAAAGTGATTTTTTATCAGCATTTTGATAGGTGTAAAGGAGACTCATTTATAGGTATGGTTTAAAACTAGCGAGGTTCTATCCAAGGGGGTTTGATCTAAGGTGATTTGATCAAACCCTCTTCAATTGGAATCCTTAAAATGGAACTTTTTAAGGCTTAAATTATTATATTTTCTAAAAATATGTGATTTCAGCAAAAATCAGCTACTCTTAGAAATTGTAAACCACTATTGTGGCAGCACATGATCTATCTTGTAAAAGTGTTGTGAAGTGTTGTAACCCACTTTCACACTTTTATAGGACCTTTTCATTATAATTCACCTAAATAACCTCTTTCTATCACTTACCAAGTCTTATTTCAAAGTTTTGTAAAGAGTTGTAATAAACTCATGCTTTTCTAGGCTTGTCATCACTAATTGACCCTTTCTTATGTTTAAATGACCCCTTAATGTACTTCTAGACCTACTTAAGTGTGTTTCAGAGAATAATCCTATTCAACATCATTAAATACACTTTAGTTCCTGACACCCATTCAAATTTCCCTATGGGACCAGTTCGCCACGTTGGGCGACTTAGTCCCACTTGGCACAAAAATCAAAATTATTTTAAATTTCTAGTAGGATATTATTCTCTTAACCTTGAGGTTGGCTTGTGATGTGTTATTTTCAAGAAATTGTATAAAATCAAGTATAAATAAAGGTTTTTCCTCTCATTTTCACCCCCATACATTCATTCATACATTAGCATACATACATTCACTCATTAATTATTCTCAAGCATTCTGCGCATTATCAAGTCTTCATTAGAGCATCTACTTGCATATCTTCATATTTCTACATCAAGGTTTTGGTGAGTTGTAGCATTGCATATTGTTCATTCATCATTCTCTTTCTATTTCATTTCATTTTCAAGAGTTTGATTACCAAATCAGGGTTTGACCAAGGCAAACCCCTATTCTCTAACCCTTAACCATTTTTCCCCTCTTTGCATGTTTGTTTTGTAGGTCTTGTATGTAAATTTTTCAAAGAGAAAGGTGTTAAAAGGTTTCATCATTTCATCAAAGTCATTCAAGTCAACAAAACCTTAAGAGAAGCTTGGAGATCACTTATAGCCCGATTTTTGTAGATTTAGAATTGAACACCTATCAAGAATAGAAATACAGGCTGAGGGCTATAGATTCTTGCCCTGAATTTCTCAAGATTCACAAGTGGACTAAGTCACCATTTGTGGAAAATTAGTCCCACTATAAGTGTTTTCTGCATTTTTGGATACCCTTTTAGCTAAAACCTGCTCTGACAGAATCTCCTCGAAATAGGACTAAGTCACCCAGCTTGACGTAAGTGTCCCAGTTGGCTTCAACAAATTTTTTTTAGGATTCTAGAGCCTCTTTGCATCACATTTAAATTTCCAAGTGCACCTCTCCAGTCTCTTTCATTTTTGTTATTGTTTGTTTGCATTCTTAGGTCATTTTGCATATCACAATGTGTTTTCAGACATCTTGTATTTCTTAGGTTTTGCATTAATAATCAACATATTTTATTATTTTATTGCATTTAGGCATATTTCATTCATATCTACATTAGTTTTGAGTGGGGACATTGCCCGTTTTGGCCTATCTCTCTCCTTTTAGGTGAAAAAGCCTAGAAGTGTTAGAGAATCTTATGGTGCCAAAATCTTTGTCCACACCAAATATAAGCACTCAAGGCCAATAACATAAGGAAAAATATTGAAAATTATACAATCACAATGTTGTTGCAACAAGAATGTGGTGTTGGAGCCAAAATGAAGAGCTTGCAGCCAAGAGTAGTGGTGTAGAAGAAAGACATGAGAGTAGAATGCAAGAGACAGTCCAAGAGAGATCAAGAGAAGTGGATTTGAATTAGCAAAAGAGAGATAGAAGGCTTGAATTTCATTATTCATGGAGGTAGGAGATATTACACTCCATACCCAATAGGAAATGTAACACTTCTACTAATTTGAGGGGCAAGAATCCTATCAAAATGGTAGCATGATGTGCAGATGTTCGCATGGCGCAGGCACATCCATAATAAAAATAGCTTCATTGATGCAAAAGGATGCAGCCCAGTGGATGGAGCAAGGTGGCAGTGGAGGATTTTACATCATCAAATTTTCATTTTCTAATGTAGGGGTGATGAAATGGGGAATTTTCCTAGGTTACAAATTCATGCCATTACACTTTGCCCCCAATTTAGCGAGCATATGTGTTAGTGTGAATGTAAGGTAAAGTAGAAAGAGGTTGAAGAGAATATACCTTAACCATTGAGGAATCATATCTTTGATCTAGTGCACCTAAATGTGAAGGAGGTAGCTCTATAGGTGCTCGGTCTTGTAGGGAAACCTTAACATAAAAGAGAGAGAGCTAGCTCCGCAGGTACTTAGTATAGTGGAAAGAAGGAACTTCACAAGTTCTTGGTCCTACAAAAGGATCACCACAAGTTATCATTCGTATGGGGCTTGAGATGAAAGGACTCTATAGGTGCTCAGTTCTTACAAGTTTGATGTGAAAGGCCCTTACACCTGTTGTCAGTCCTATAAGGAAAGATTGATGAGGTGCTCAGTCCTACTAGGAAACCTTGTTTGTAAAAGTGGATTTATAGGTGCTTGGACCTACAAAGCAACATGTTAAGTTGTAGACACAACATGTTAGGTATAAATTTTCATACAGGCAGGCACCTCACAGAGCAAGCAATTAAAAGAGAAGTTTTTAAAAGGGTCCCCTTGAAAACCCTTCAAGACAACAAGGGGTCCACTCAAAGGGACATTCAGATTTGAAAAGCATAACATTTTTTGTGAATGATTCTATCATCAAGGAATCTAATAAAAACAATGCTTCTTCTCAAAGGAAAATTTTTTATACTTTTTCATGATAAAAAGTACTCCTTTTTCGAAGGAAACTTTTTAGTTTTTTTTTTCTATGAATTCATTCTTGAAAGAAGGGGTCCTTGTTCAAGAATACATTTTTGAAAAATCAAAAAAAAAATAGTAAGGGATTCATTAGCTAGAAAACTCACCTTATTGAAAATCAAATTAGTATGGTAGCCCCCCCTTAGGATGGTGCATGCAAAGAAGAGGATCACGTGGCATCCTAAGGAGATAAAAAAGAGGAAAATGCGTTGTAGCCCAAGATACATTGTGATATGTAAACATGGAAATTTTGACACACACACAAGGGACAACACATAAGCACCGCAACATTACTAAGTAGATAAAGAGACAAAGAAAGATAAAGAAAATGAGAGACAAGCAAAGATGATAAAATCAAGAGACAAGGGGATCTCGGTGTTTGGGGTCAAATCTATTCATATGTATAAACAAGTACCACTAGGGGTATGAACGAACGATCATCAGGCCCCAAAGTTCTCAAATCATGAAGAAGAGTACATGAAGACAATTTATGAAAAATAAAAAGTTTGGTCAACATGGAAGGGAGGCCTAAATTCCCCCAATGCTTTGCATCATCTCTAGTTGTCGAAAATCAAAGTCACAACATATAGAGGAATTTCACAATAAATTTTCTAGGCCTATATCCAAGCACTTACAAGGGTAGCAAGGGTCATCTATGAAGGATTACAAACACATGAATACAAGCACAGGGGGAACACAATATACACACAAATCCAATCTACAAATAAAGAAGAGGTACAACCCCTACTCCTCATAGAACTTGAGTTGTCCTACTCCCAATCTAGATCATTATACAAGGAGGGAGGATGATCCTACAAAGGTGAGAAAGCAAGTGGAGTACCCTTTGACTCTCTTGCAAAAAGGGCCAAGGAAGAAGGCCCATCGAGGTCTTCTTCATTGAGCTATTGTGAGGTAAGGGTCATCGATCTTGCAAAGATTGAGGATAGAGTTGGGACATCATTCATTGAGTTAAACATGTACTTCACCAGAGTATCATTTATTAACTGGGTGTGAGAAGGAGGCACCCAAGATCCACTATGAAGGGGAGGGTAGAGGCATGAGGAAATGTGCTAGCCAGAGAATAGGGGTGATAGAGTAAGGATAGAAAAAGAGAAATCATGAGGGTTGCATAAAGATTGGTTTTGAATTTAATATAAAGGTAGATTTTAGCAACATAGAGGAAAGTGAATTTCAAATTAGAAGTTATATTGGCATGAGAAAAAGAAAGAAGCAGAATTAGTTTGAAGAGATGAAGAAATAATGCTTAGTGAAAAAGGAAGGTATAGAGAGAGGAAATGAATTAAGTTTGAATAAAAACTGAGTTGAGATATAAGTGCAAAGTGAAAATGGATGAATAGGGGAAATTCATAATTCAGAAGACTAAATAAAATTATTTGATTATAGAGAATTGTATTCCTATAATAATTCTAGAAATAAAATTGGGTTTTCTTCTTTTCAATGTAGTGTAAATTGGACTTGATGTTGGGTTGACAAATGAAATTGTCAATATAATCAATTCTTGATTATAGGAGAGCATTTTTTCATGAAATTTGTGTTTGTGGTGGAGTTGTTTTATTTTTTATTGCGTCAGTGTTTTAATTAGTATTAATTTAAATTCATAATTAAAAACTCATTTTCAATAACTAGTGTTACCTTAATTTACTTATTCTCAAAATAGTAAAATTAGTGATCAATATTAGTGTTATTCTAAGTTCATTTTCAAAATAAATAATTTAGTGTTTATTTTCCAAAAAGTAAGCTAGCATTCTATTCAAGAAGAAATAGTACTAATTACTTTTAAAGTATTTTATTTTGTAAGAAGTAATTAGTTGAAATTTTATTTTTTAGTTAAAAATTTTAATCAAGAATTGAAAACCAGAAACCCATAGCATTTGGTATCAATGGTGCCTTTGGCTCATGTTTACGGGTAATTCCTTTACGATTGAGCTACTATGTCTATATCCTAACACAAATACAATAATGACGTCTATAGCATTGTCCCTTTTAAATCATGAGGGGGAAATAAGGGACATCTTGATGGTATTAAAATCCAAGGGATGGGTAATCTCTCTTGGATCAATAATCTAAAAGGATAAATCAAATGAACCAAAATCAGCTAGATCAAACTTAGAAAATTTCCTTATAAGATCCAAATGAATTTTATTTAAATTGTTTATGCTATTCATAATTTATTGGATATTTAATCATGAAAATGGAAATTTAGTTTCAACATTCTCAAGGGTGACATTTTTTTAGAACTAGGAATTAGTTAAATTAGGAAACAAGTAATAGTTATAAAGACTATTTACTTATAACTATTGCTTCCCTTTGTGGATAGTAGTCATAGAGGAACTCTTTGGGGAAAAGGGGCCCTAGAAAGGGTTGCATTCCCCCATAATAGTTCACATCAAACTTAGTATAGAAAATAAAACTACATATTTTACGTCTTGATCTTGCTTGGAAGTAGGGTATGTAAGCAGCTAGGAAACAAAGGACGTTCCTAGTACTTAGGTATTTGGGTTTGGGGCTTAGGGTGTATCCATGAGAAGTTTGACACCCTTAAATGCAAGATTAATTTAATCAAGAGAATTTATTCAATCAAGGGAAAGGGTAAATTATTGAAGATTAAAATCAAGATAAAACACATTCTTTGTATACTCAAAAGCATTGCTTGATTCCATTGAACATACTGGATACTAAGAAGGGGGTGAATCGATATCTGCAAAAACTTAAAACCCTTCAGAACTAAAATTCTTCAACACATAATAGACTTCAAGTCAAAACTCTTAAATAGATCAACAATAATGAAAGATATAGTTGTTAGAGTAAAGGTTTTAACTTAATTATGTTAATTAAGTTACCTTTATTCCTCTCTTAAGATTTCACTTTAGTTTGCATATTGCGACATTTAATAATTATAATAACTATTAAATGTCTACCTATTAGGGTTTCTTTAGGGTTGCACAATCTCCTTTTATAAGGATTTATCATTATATTTTATACTCTCTCTAAATAATGCATTCTCAACTTTTAGAGTGCCTTTGTCTTTTGTCTAGAATGTCTTCTTTTTGTGGTAGGTTATTTGCATGCAGGTGATCTTCGGGGTCTGTGAGGTTGGCTTTCTCAACTTCAACCTGGTATCAAAGCTCCAGATCTGCAATTGCCTATTCATTTTTTGAAGATGTTAGCTTACAGAGTTTTCTTCTGTGCAAGGGTTTCATTACAGGTTTTTTGGCCAGATCAGAGGGTTTTTTCATCATTTTCTAAGAAATTTTGACCTTGATCTCTCAAATAGTGCATGCTAGTGCAAAAAAGACTTCATGGGTGTGCTCAGAAGGCCCAAAAACCCCTATTTTCATATAAAATATGATATGGTTTGCTGAAAATTGATTTTTTAGTGTTTTTGGGGAATCTCAAAAAAGTTGCTAGAAAAATTTTGTATGATTGTACGGATCTATACGACGCATCGATTTCTATGCCATATTTTTTGATGTCTACATCAATTTTGAGCTACCTCAATTTTTGTTCCATTTTGCATCAATTTTTGTACACTTTTGATTTATGTGCTACCTCAATTTTCGTGCCATGAAGGTACAGCTGAATATTTTATTAATTTTTTAATCTTTAAATTAATAAAATGTTTGGCTTAAAGCCTAAATGGGCATATTTAGTAAAATGGTCATATTTTAAGCATACGGTGTTAGTTTTTTGAAAAAGAGATATCGTCAGAAAGCTGGTTCCAACACCGAATTGACGGTATAGGTGTGGTTTCTAGTTTTTCTGTTTTGATGCCTTTTTCCGTAGTCAATTTTAGATCATGGTTTTTTTAACTCTGAGGGGCGTAACTTTTGTGTTTGAGATCCATTTTTCGCAAACAAATAGGCATCAGAAAGCTGGTTCAGTTTTCTGCACAATGATCAGAGTTATTTTCCTAGATTCTACCCCAAGTATATTTTATTCAGTGTTTTGTTTTTTCATAGTTTGCTTAATTACTTGGACGTTTTGGCACTTTGGAACGTCTTGTTTGCATCATTAGGCTCTATTTCATTTGATCTACATGTTGTAAGGTCAGTTTTCTCAGATTTATTAATTTGAAGAGTTATCATGGGTTTTTCTACTCACCCTTCAATTGTAATTTTGGAACGGGGTAATTATGAGTCATGGGCAAAGGGAATACTTACACATTGTAGGTGGCTTAATATTTTTCCTTATTTGTATGATCTCATACCTGAACAAGCCACTTCAGAGGGAAAACTAGCTTGGGATATCATTAGAGATCACATAGTAGGACTTATATTGTCTAGTGTTGATGATGACACTGTGTGGGCTATATTGGACATTGATTGTCCCCACCCACTTTGGACACGTCTTTGGTAGATCTATGGAGACCCCAATCTCTCTCCATTCCTAGAGGATCCTGCTTCAGATTTTCTCTTACCCATTGCTTGGAGAGATAATACACCCTTTGATCATGATACTTTAGAGGAGCTTGAGTATTTAGACACCCTTACATGTTCCAATGGATCAAAGGCTTGTCTCACAGTTCCTACTCTTCAGACTGAGATTATACATGTGTCATCCATTTTTCCTGATGACAGCAGTATCACCACATTAGCCCCTATGGATTTAGTTCAGCATCATGACTATCTTGGTCATTCATTATCTGCTACATCATGGGATTATTATCTTGCAGACACATTCTTGTTTGTTGAGTCTCACAATGTAGATCTTGAGGATTATTTTGAGGAAGTTCATATCCTCTACCTTGACATTCAGGATATCACTGTATGCCCACCATTATCCGTGCATTTAGAGGTTGCATTTCAAGATTCTCCACATCAGTTTGGATTTGGCATCATTTGTTTCAATTCAGATAGAGAGATTCTTCAACATCCTATCATGGCACACATCTTGAGATGGATTGGTTCATCACTCTTCACAAGGTTTCTTTGACATCATCCTTTGTATCCATTTCTTCCCAAGGGGAGGAATATTATATGTTGCTTAAGGATCTCCTTTTGGATTCTACATCAAGCATCTACCATTGCTACAGGAGTTTCTTCATTGTGGGGGGGCCTTCTTGTCTCTGTATATCTCTCCTATGGAGACCATTGTATATGTACTTATATGATAGAAGTTGTCTATGGGGGGTATCATGTAATCCACCTCCTATCCTCCTTTCATTAGTACATTTCATTCTTTTCTTCTCTCTCTTTTGGGGGGGAGTTTTGTTCCCATGAGGTTTTCTCCCTTTCTCCACTTCACAGAGATTTGGTTGTATTCGGGTACCTGATCAAGCCTAGTTGTCGGGACCCTTGTTTTCTTTCATGCATTGTAGTTACCTTTACTTTCTTGCACATGTTTGTAGTTGCACTCTTGCTCATCTTAAGGGGGGTGTTAGATTAAAAGTTTTAACTTAATTATGTTAATTAAGTTACATTTATTCCTCTCTTAAGATTTCACTTTATTTTGCATATTGTGACATTTAATAATTATATTAATTATTAAATGTATACCTATTAGGGTTTCTTTAGGGTTTCACAATCTCCTTTTATAAGGATTGATAGTTTTATTTTATACTCTTTGAATAATGCATTCTCAGCTTTTAGAGAACCTTTGTCTTTTGTCTAGAATGTCTTCTTTCTATGATAGGTTATTTGCATGCAGGTGATCTTCAGGATCTGTGAGGTTGGATTTCTTGGGTTTCTTTAGGGTTGCACAATCTCCTTTTATAAGGATTTATCATTGTATTTTATACTCTCTTTGAATAATGCATTCTCAGCTTTTAGAGCACCTTTGTCTTTTGTCTGGAATGTCTTCTTTCTATGACAAGTTATTTGCATGCAGGTGATCTTTGGGTTCTGTGAGGTTGGTTTTTTCAACTTCAACAATAGTAGTTTATTCATTTAACTAGTTAAACAACCTTTAGCAATGAAAGATACAACTCTATCCTTTACCAGATTAGTAGCAAAGAAAAATGCAATAAGGTATACACATGTACACAAGATGACTCTAGATTTACATGGAAAACCCAGTGAGGGAAAAACCACAATGAGAGTTAACTCACAATATAGAAGCTCACTGCTTACAAAAAGGCTCATTGCCAAAAGACTTAAAAAATAAGGTGGACCACCTTAGGGCAAGATATAAAGGTCTTGCAATGCTAAGGTGCACAACCTCAGGGCCAAGATATAGGTACATGATGAGATTCACTATCTTAGAGTAGGGTACAAAAAGATTTAGATAAATTACAATATATGTCACCACAACACTTTGCTAACTAAGGAATTTAAGCACATCTAATCTTTCTTCCACACACTTTTACACTTTCTCTACTAGATATTTAATATAGTTCATATTCACACTTCTTCACACTTATACACTCATTTTTCATCTTAAATGTTATTGCATTTATATCCATCATAAGACCTCAAAACATCAATTAGGTCAATTGAGAAAGAAGATAAATAATTATTTCATCAAGTGGGCCACAAAAACATAGTGTGGTCCTATTTAGAAGATATAAAGGAACAAAAACAACTTTAATACATCTTCCAATGTGATCTAGAATAATTCACATACTAGCACACATCAACTCAAGTCAGCAACAAGGAAACATGTAGATGAAACATGAAGTAGTTAACCAGTCGACCCAAAAACATACTTCCAATTGAATTAACTCAATAATGTCCCCAACAAAATAGGTTAGGACCAAAATTCATAATAATACATCTTCATATGCTAGCACAAACCTCCAAGCACATGACATAAGCAAAAGAACTATCCTTGTCAGCCAAATATCCACAAATAACTTAGAAACCCAACTCAAGACATAATGCAACACCAAAGAGACCATCTAACAACATGAAAATCACACAAAGATGTTCCTTGAACATCAAACCACACTTCTAGACACTTCCTTCATATTATCATGCAACTAACAACCACCATAGATCAAACAAAGATAAAATACTTTATTCCAAAAACACAAAATGCACAATTATGAGATATAACATTAACAAATCAACTTGTAGAGTAATTCAACACATGAAATTGTAATTGAGAAACTATATAGACACTAAGAGAACATCCACCAATCCACAAGAGAAGATACATCGATGTGGAGAAATACAAAGAATTTTCCAAACCCATCTAGATGTCCAACAACATTTCCAACCTTCTATAAATTATAGAAATATCCTCAGCAACAATAGTGACCTAAAAAGATAGGAGTGCAACATTCATAGAACATAAAATTTGAATCCCAAACTAAAATACCATATCTTCAATAGTGAAGGACTGTGAAGCATTCTCCCAAGCAGTCTTCAACACAACTTCTTGAACTAGAAACACTCAAACAACTTGTGAAGGCGAGAGCTTTCTTTCAACAACATACTCTTTCTTAGGAACAATAAGAGAGAGCAGAAAACATACTAGAGACCACCAACAATATCTCTCCACCATCAACAACACCTCTAATCCTCATCTTAATGCTTCTAATCCTCATCTTAATATATCATAATGAAATCAACTCTATTCACAACAACCGTGCATTATACAATTTTATATGAGTGCAACTAAAGCATGGCATCAAACCATAAACTTTAGTAATACCACCATACATCAATAACAACCCAAACTGAATGTTTTCAATTGATTCCAAACAACAATCACTACAACAATGACATCAATATCAACTAATTCCAGTAATATCCCCTACTTCTCAAATGTTGACATTAATGACAACAACAAATAATCACCAAGTGTTGTCATTGATGACAACCCTTGCCAACAATATCATAAACATATGTAACAATCTCACCAAGTGTTGACATCAATGACAACCACTGTCAATAGATTCCTCGAAAGGCTTAGGCCAAAATTATAAGGTGGGTCTCAAGTTCTCATTTACTTACTTTTCTTTTGAATACTCCTAAAGACAAACCTCAATGCACTTCCATTAGGAAAAGTTGTCTTTAGAGAGAGTGACTAATATGAGTCTATTGTCTATGGCCATAGCATCTTTCCTATCCTATTTTTATGGATAGATGCTCATCTTGTTTTGGTGGATGGATGCCTATCCTATTTTGATGGATGGATGTCTATCCTATTTTGATGGATAGATGGATTCCTATCCTATTTTGATGGATGAATGTTTATCCTATTTTGATGGATGGATGTCTATCTTGTTTTGGTTGATAGATGAAATATTGAGTATATAATAGAATGAACATTTAATGAATTAAAAGAAATAATAATAATAAAAAAATTGAGATAATTTTGGGGGAATGGAATTGGTTGTTTTGATTATATTGGAAAAATAGGTTTTGAAGGGACCCGAAACCCTTTACAACACTAAAGAGGTAAATTTTCTTAAATTGAAAGACACTAAAGCATCAACAGCAACCAAAAGTAAACCAACAACAAAACAATAGTGACCAAACAATAACTAAACATAAAACATAGAAAAAGACACTACTTCATATTCTTCAAGGTGTTAGCCACCTCAATCTACTAGTTTCGATGCAAAATGACCATATCCAACAATTCTTATTTTTCCTCCTCAAAGGTCTTCCTAAGATTTCCCCTAGTCTTATTACACAGGCTCTTGGCCTCATATTTTCCGACATTCATCCCCTTTCCCTTTGAAGACTCGTATTTCTTTAACATCTCCACAAAGTAAAGTTGATCTGCCCTTAATTGACTTATCTTACCAAATAAGACCTCTAGGGATTCCACACTATTTTTTATTCAACGGTGACTAACTTTCAACAATTTCTTGATATCCACACTTGTTTCATTAATCTTAGCCTCCATTTCAAAAAGGAAATTCTCACACAGGGTCTTAAAATTTGAAAAAGGAGCACTCCAAATCAACTAGTCTCTCAATCAGAATATCCAAAGAAGAACCCTTTAACAAGTTTTGCATATTTTCTTTCAGACCCCTAATCTTAATGTTTACCTTATTAAATTATTGAAGCACCCACTTGGCAAGCTTGAAAGTGCACATTTCCCCCAAACATGCCATATCCAAAAGCTTGAACATTGAAGTATTATCCCCATTTAGGTAAGAGAAGTCCTTAGAAAGAAGGTTGAACTTCAAGGGCTCAGGCTTTCCAAGGTTTAGATTCACCCTCACATCCTTATGTAATGACCTATCACCTAATAGCTCCATGCTTGGTGACTACCAAATAGGGGAGCCATTGATTTCAACAATAGTTTCCTCAACACTCTACTTCTTACCCAGAGCCTTGTCACTCTTCATACCACCTTTCACACCCTAATTTTGCAGCTTTGCAATTCATTTTGATGTCCTCCGTAGCAATTCCTTTCCTTCCTTAACCCCTGCATCATCAAGCATGACCTTCTATGTACAACCCACCACACCAAAATCCTGTACATGTAGCATGTTAGTGTTTTTCCATTACACCTAAGGAATCTCTAAAGAGTAGCCAACTCCTATACTCAAGACCCTTAAAATGAATGGCCAACTAACAAGATTCAGTCAAAGATTGAAATCTTCTACACTTTAGGCTCTGTGGAACCTAGGAGGGTGTTCCTTACAACATTTCATTTGACTATCTCCATGAATGACATAGAAAATCACATATTAGTTCCTATCAAGGGTAAATAAAGTGATTCAGTCAAAAGTTGGCTAATCTTCAAGCAAATAACTATCAATTCACAAGAAACAGGGATAATATCTCACATAAATGCCTCATAGTAAATGAATTTTAAGAGATTTGCATTCTAACCCTGAGTCCATAGCCTGATATACTATCATTATCATTCAAATAACAAATACCATAACAAATAGACCAGTGTCTTCATCAATTAGGTGATGGAATCTTGCATCTTACAATCAATCATATAGAAATTCTTTAAATATGATAATTTTGGGATATTGTCATAAGGCTTTGCATTATTCAAACACATTGTACATAATACATCACTTCTTACCAAATCCTCTATAAACTCTCACAAATGCATGGCCTCATCTAAGAATTTAATTGATTCTTTGAACCAAAGTAGAAATAAATACATTCATTCAAATGAAAAGTTTGAAGATGAATAGGATATACTTGATATTATATTCAAAATTTGAAAGAGATATACAGAGAAGAGGATATGAATTATTCATAAAATCTATTTCAATATTAGTAATTTCAACAAAACTAATTAAGATTTTCATATACACAGTTCAAGGACCAAGATAATTTGACCAATCTATTTTCTAGTATTCGTCTAATTTCTACCCTTTTTTGCATATAATACCTAAAGACTCAAAAGACTAGAACCCTTGCAAAAGAGCAATGAATTCCCTTTTATATTGCAAGGGATCCAACAAGCTTTCGGCTTGAAATGCATATCACATTACAAAATTTCATTTCATTTTCAACTTTATTTCCAAATTTCTCCACATGTTGATTACATTAGAATGGGGAAACCACAATTGCAACAACTGCCAAGAGGAGAAATAAAGTGCCACAAAAAATTTCCTCAACCACCAGGTAAGCAGCAAATCCAACATTCATACTACCACGAGGGCACACAGTCAACATCAAACACCTTAAAAAACTAGCCACAGATGCAGAGAGAAAGCGACCGCCATAGAAATTATCAAATAGCACAAAAATTTCATTTCACACACCACCTTTTTAACAACTAGAAAACCTTCCACCACCAACACACCATCCACTATACATGCACCCACTTCGTGTTGTAGCGAGGGTTGGAGATGAAACCTAAAATCCTTCCTCATCTTTATCTCATTTCATAACAATGCCATCTCCCTCGCTTGGAGTCCTGACAACTAAAGGAGGGATGGACAATACCTCTACTCTAAGGGATGGAGCTTAGCCTAGAGTTGTGAGGTACAGGCGATAGCTGGAATCTGTCTCTGTCTGAGTTTTAGATGAGGTTTTTGTGATGTCAATGGGTGAGTTTTTACATAAAAAGCCATGGCCATATCAAATTTTTCACTCAACTCTACTGGAGGGTCCAACATATTCTTCTCCTTTTGCTCCCATTGCATCTAAGCTCGCATCTTGACCCTTTAGTCAATAGCTACATCTAGTAACAACAGGTGTAGATCCCTTACCATGGATATCCTTGTGAGTGCTTCGTCCTGGCTCCGGGTCCCCACCATGGGACTCCTATGAATTAGGTTGCAAAGACCTTTGCACTGGAATAGATGAAGCACCAAACTTACTCATCCTGCCACTAGAAAAATCCACACTCGTAAGCCCAATTTTCTATGAAACTCAGAAGACTTGACAACTAATTGTGTTGGGGAGAATAGCAACTCTCTACTTCTATTTTTTGAACAATGTGATGATAACAATCATCAATGCTCAATGAAAACACACATGCAAACTAAGAAATTCATTAGCATGCATATTGTCACTGTTTATTTCCCAAGTGCATGGAAATCTACATATCACACTTCATGATTACTGACAATTAAGTCTCCACATGCACAGAGATCAATTTGATCACACCTACAAAGAGTAGACCATTAATGTCCACTGGTTGTAGAATGAAATAGTTATCACATGCCAGTTTATTAATTTTGAATGTTGGTTGTTGATCTCCCAATGAGATGGCAAATCAAACAGCTCACTTTAGGCTGACTGGGTTTGAATTCCAATAGTGCTTCATCCTTTTGTCTCCAACCAATAGCGTTGATCCACCTCAGATGGAAGCTCCTCTATAGGAAATATTTATCTGTCTCGTGAATTTGGTGGATTAATCCACATGTTGGGATCTCACTGATCTCATATCCTTTAATGAGATTTCACCTTTCCCTTGCGAGCCAGTGGGGAACGGTGGAGATTGTCCCTGTCACTCAATCTTGGTCATTGGTTCAAAACCATGGTCCTCAAGCTAGATAGTGGAGAATGGGTCCTACGTATGTATGAGGACACACATCTTCATCTCACCATCCTCGCACTGCATAACTGGTTGGCACTTTACATCCACAATCTGATGGGGTACGGACAAGATCCTCTCCTACGGTCTCGAATCTCAAAACCTACACACACGACAAGGTTAGCATTAAATAAGGGGCCATTATTAGCTCGATGATGATTTGACCATTGCGGATGAATGACATAAGCTTAAATCATTTGGGAAATATTAATACCCTATCTTAGGAAAACATTAAAATCGATGGTCGACTAGGTGACCATTGTACTAGGCTAGAGGGACCGGTGGATAGACGCATATGATGGCTCAAGTAATGACTTAAACAGTAGGAGACCAATAGGGTAAGTCAACATGGGATTAGAATGGCTAAGGTTTTTTTAGAGGAAAACCTTATCCAAGCATGGGAATGAGGGTTTAGAGTGTTGATTAAATCCATAGGATACCTAGAAATTACAGGAATTTTGGAAGCTCCATCAGTGGCTCATGCTTGAGGACATATACCCCTAGTGGGTATAGCAAGAATCCAGATCTCAGGTTGAAGCAGACCAGGGTAGAAAACCAAAACCCAGGAGCTTGCCCAGACAAGGCAAGCAAACACAATAGAAACTAAACACACCAGACCAACCTATGTACATTATTCACATAATATACATTATAATTCATTTCCATGAGAAGCCACTTTTAAACATGTGGCTTTGATCTATAAATCAGAGGCCCCTGCCCCCAAAAATTTAGGGACAATTCTTTCCTTTGTCAAAGACTTTGGCCTGTTCAGCTGGCAGTGTGTCCACATGGGAATTGTGCAATTCTAGAAAATTAACATGATCATGATTGGGACCATTTATCAATTCCATGTTGCTCCATTCATTCACCTTCTCCACCGTAGGCTCATCAAATTGAAAGGAGAAAACAAAACCCTCATATTCTACATAGTCATGAAGTGTTGGATCACATCCCATTTGTGCATCAGATTTGAAAACTTCATAGACACTTAGGATTGGACTTGGCCAATCTTTTACAAGATTGGGGAAAAGAAACATTGAATTACGTACACCTTCCATCTGTTTTTTACAAGTGTTGTCTTGAAGGGGTGAAATAAATTCCATAATAAGATTCATAAGGTAGGTTGCATTTGCAAAAAATTGCAATGTAGCTTCATACTAGCCAACATCATTCCTCTGGTTGTCCATACCTTTGAATAGTCCTTCACATGGATCAAATAATCCTGCAATATTAACATATCCTACAAAATCATCAAATAATTCCTTCTCCTCAGCATAAAAAGATGTTACCTGGTCATCCATGTATTTATCCTAGTCTTCCTTTTGGTCACCCAAGAATAGACTTCCTTTAACATTCAGGTACATATCAACACATGGAACCCGAGTGGTTGACACTTCAACCGTCTTTTCAAGCACATGGCTAGTTACCACAGGGAAATCAACATAATCATTTACACCCCCTTCAATAGTAGCACTACATTCAAAGTTGTTATCACTATCGTCAACTTCTTTATCATGTGAGTCATTGTCACCAAACAAAGGATTTTTCCATACCTTCATGATGGTCATGTTGAGGGTCAAAACAACACAACAACATTAAACATAATATTACTATTATATTTCTCTTGAAAAAGAAAGACAACACATGGTAATCTAACTCCCAAGGTCCTAGTAATTGGTTCTCAATTATGTTGGTGTCACTCAATGGTCAATATAACTATAATGTGCAAGGGGCCTTTGTTGGTAACAAGGAATATAACTTCATAAACTCAACTAATCTACATTTGGGGGGTTTAAAGAAACATAAAAAGATAGATTAGAGCTTTAAAATTAGAAGAATATAAATAAAACTACTTAACATCTTGACATGCATACCAACAATGAGTGTTTATTCACCTAACCACAACCACAACAAGATTTAATCCATAGAATAAACTATGCTATTGCATACATCCATAGTGCCAACTCAATACCATACCATTCACTAAACTTTACTTCATAAAAATTTGAAACAAACCATTCACTTATTATCAAAACACAGATCAAATAGATATAATAGCAATTCATTCACTGATAACTTAATGAGGTAATCTTAAATCCAATTGCTTCTATTAACATTCATCAAATAAGAAACACTTAGGCATAGCAAAATCACTGGCATATGGATTGATTATATGTCATTAATATCATCAAATAATTCTAGCTTGATAACATAAAACTTGCACAAAGTTGTAAATAAATTGTATCTAAATTCACTTCAAATTTCAGATTATTTGCTTAACAATTATGAAAACCTAAGACTATTTTTGTCTGTTGTCATCAAGTGGCTAAAATTGCTTGAATTAGCTGACCTTTACAAAATAGGATCAAATAGATAGTATATATAGATGTTACATGCACAAGTTCCTCTCAATCATCAATTTAGATCCACGAATTAAGGAGTTGGAACTGAACAAAGAACTGGACTGCTGAACTCTAGAGTCAGAAGGCTGGAGTATAATGTTGCAAAAATTATATCGCCAAAAGAAGAAGGTGGAACTAAGGAAGGGAACCGGACCTAAGTCCACATCATGGCCTTACAAAAGAGGAGAAAAGGAGACATGTCTAGTGAGGTGAGCCAGCTCACTTCTGCGTTGCATGCTCAAGGACATATTCATCATAACTATCAAACACTTGTTGAAGAGTACCTAAATCAGGTCCATCCAACCAATCACTTTCAAATTTAATCCTCCTTAATTCGGTTAAAACCAAATTTTGTTCCTCCTTTAACTTAATCACTTCTCTCTTGGAAGCATTTGCCTCTTCGGAGATATCCATAACTCAATCTAATAACAGATCCTCCTCATCATCTCCTTTTTGCATTATTTCTTCAAATCTACCCCTCCATCACTCCCTTATCTTATCCAAAGAAAGTCCTTCCTTAACCGAAGTATCTAGGTTGATTAAAATAGCTACAATTTCCTCTAGTTCATCAGTCTATTGATTCAAATCCTTACTCATCTCTTGAACTTCTTCTTGATGCATACGAATGGACTTGGATTTATACCTTATTATACTCACTATTTTCTCAACAAAATCTACATTATCATCCTCAAGAATTGAATTTTCAAGAAAAGTTGACTTAGGTACCTTGCTAATGTCCTCAAGCCTTTTAATATATTCCTTATATTCCTCATCCTATTTATCTAGATCTTTGGTATGTTGATCTAGGTCCTCTACCAACTCAAGATCTACCATATGAATCTTAAAACCATCAGCAAGAACATCATCAACCTCTTTATTGAGCTTATCCAACCATCTCTCTAGCATTCCCACCTTACTCTTCATCTGAACCAAACCATCAACCTCCTTCTTTGTTAATAGGATTGGGGATTCAGGAGTAGCCACCTGTTGAGATATTAGAGATGAAATAGCTTTTAGAAACCTATGCAATTGATCTAACTGAGCCTTCATCTCATCCTTCTTTTGCTTATCCTTGATCATCCGGAGTTGGTAGAGGTAGCCACAATATCAATTAAGTTCATCTGCTGATTCCTTGTAGGCCTTCCCAAATTCACTGTACACAATTGATAATCAATCATTTGCATATCCTCTCAGTTCTTATCCACCATTGGTATTGCACATTCAGCAATAATCTCCCCTGTATCAGTAAGCTTGGTGGAGTGAAGAAACCTTTCCTTCTTTTTAGGTCTCTCCTCAATTTCT
>VDFB02281492.1:606596458-606632794 GCA_007258455.2 Sequoia sempervirens | reverse complement strand
TTTACTCCGCTATTTCAAGAAAAAGAGAGAGTGTTAAAAAGTACGACCTGCTCAAACTTCAACTGCACTATCTGAAACGTTGTACCATCTTTTGGTTCACTTTAGTGCAAGTGATTGATGGAATAGAACAAAGCTCTTCAGAATGCCAGCATAAGGAGGAATCCGCATTCCTCTATAAAGACAATGAGCCACCATAACATGCACAATATTCTCATGCACAAGGCGAAGCATGGAAACACTCTATTGATTTCAACCGCAAGTCTTGAGATGTGGTGGACTCCAAGTGCAATCACTGTCCATGCACATTTGGCTCAGTTTTCCATTGAATGGCGTTGAAGGTAGTAAGGTCCACATATTTTCTACTGGGAGTGGCGTTGGAAAATTGTGTTGCAGAAATGAACGACCTGTCACTAGGAGACGCTATCCTCTTCTCACTGCCTGTCATGTCGTCCGGTCTATTCTCCTTTCTTCACACTCATGGTGTCTGCTCCCGAGTTATGTCCTTGACAACATATCTTGTTGTTCAACGATCACACCATAATTTCCTCCCTCCCCCAAAGCTTCTCATAACGGTTTCTTTTATTATTCCAAACCCAACCATTCAAAAGTAGTTAAAATAACTACCCCCTCCCGCGGATTCTATACTCAAGGTTTATGAGCAACAGAAAATGCCCTCTAAGCCGTGGGTCTCTCCAGAAAATTAGGCTGCGAATGCTCTTAGATGAGCATGCATGGTTTGAGTGGAATTTCCACCCCCTCACAATGACTCTCTCCCTCTCTCTTAAGCATTACTATTCTTATCGATAAGAAAGGATGATTCATTGCTAAAAGAGGTCGTTAATAACTAATCGCACTAACAACTTTGCTCCAACTTCCCAAAGTTTACATAAAATAATAGTTTATGCTCTTAACTATTAATCAATAGGTTTAATAATATGGTGACATAAGCGTATGCTCAATGCGAGATTGGGTCAAGATATTCTTCCCCGACTCAACTTAGTTCACCAATATGCGCCTACACAAGACTTAAGATGGCTTGAAACTATTATTTTCCTTATATCTATTCCCTTCTCTCTGATGATGCTCTCCCTCCTTTTCTCGAGGGCGGAAAACTGTTCCCTGAATGTGACTTGCATTCACCAACTCAAGATTAGTGTATTATTAATCATTTCATAATCCTTATATGAAATCATCACACCTTGACAAATTTTGAACACATGTCAATTTTAGTCAAATAAACATAACTCATGAAAACACTAATTTTTCCAGACATTTTTCCAAACATCTAATCATTGAATCAAGCGTAATCATCTACTAATTACTTCAAAAGTAAAAAGTAAAACAGAGTTAAAGTTAGGGATGTAACATTTTATCAAAATCCCACCAGTTATGGTGAGAAATGGGTGATACTCTTTTAACCTGTTAATCAAAAATAAAACTTCATCCTCTTTATTATATCCATTTTAAAGCAGGGGTCAGGATTTGTATTGTATACTCAAACTAAGGGAATATTCCTTTCTCGAACACACAGATTTCAGCAGTATCCATGAGCAAGATTCCTTGATAATTGCATGATACAGGGGTATACATTCAAAAAGCCATACAAAAGACAATATTACAGGCACCCTATTGAATGATTTCGTTAATGTTTCTTCACATTCCCTCAAATTTCTTCCATTACCAACAGTACTTGGCTGGGTGTACCTACATATTTCGTAAATACATAATTTATGCTTACTTTTAGTATCCACACACTACATATATACTAAATATCTATCTACCAACTCGGGTTGTTGTATCAAATTCTGCCTGGTGGTAAGGCGTGATGGGATGGAGCTGCTTTCGAGACTTAGTTGTTATGTAATAACCTGACAACACGTGGCAAGAGTTGAGCTGCTTGAATTAAGTTCCAAATACAAGCAACAATTGCATAAGGATCTTGATCCTAATGTTTTCCTAAAATGGATTCTTGCCTGATTTTACATATTTCTCATATTTTCTTGATCTCCGGTTGATGGGAAACTCAAATATACCACACCTTCATACTCATTAAAAAGAAAGTTGCTAATGGAACACTTAATTTATTACCAAGCACTGTTGTTTTGATTAATTATTTTTTGCTTGCTTAAGGGGTTGGGCCAACTATTTATAGCATGGTGCGTTCTTTACAATTAAAAGTTAATCTAAATTTATAAGTTCCATTCTTATTGTATAATATTTAAAGAGAAAATTAAATTTAAGTGTTTAACTGTTGCATGTTGAACTGGTTTATAATTTGTTTCCAAATCCAACAAGATGTTTCATAAGATAATCTGGATGAAAACTTGGAAGAGTGAAATTTTTATCAAAATCCCACCAGTTATGGTGAGAAATGGGTGATACTCTTTTAACCTGTGAATCAAAAATAGAACTTCATCCTCTTTATTATATCCATTTTAAAGTAGGAGTCAGGATTTGTATTCTATACTCAGACTGAGGGAATATTCCTTTCTCAGACACACAGATTTCAGCAGTATCCATGAGCAAGATTCCTTGATAACTGCATGATACAAGGGCATACTTTCAAAAAGCCGTACAAAAGACAATATTACAGGCACCCCATTGAAAGATTTCCTTAATGTTTCTTCACATTCCCTCAAATTTCTGTCCATTTCCAACAATATTTGGTTGGGTGTAGCTACATATTTCGTAAATACATAATTTATGCTTACTTTCAGTATCCACACAACTACATATATAATAAATAATATATATTAAACTGTCTGTAGTTTTGATAGCGTAAACTGTCTGTAGTTTTTTTGTTTTCTGAATAATTATTTGAGTTTTGTTCTATAGTAATGTAGAAAATGTATATTAAGAGTCTCAGTTACTTTTCAAACAAGTTTGCTACATCCCTTTGGTTGTAACAACTCTCCTTATCTAATGTAATTACAGGAGGTTTAATTAAGGATTATCTAGTCATTTAAAGAAACATATATAGTGGAATTCAAAGACAAAATAGTTTAATATAAATATGATATTATTAACTCTGAAAAAAATGTATTTAGTATCTTGTCACGAAGGCTTAGACTATGAGGTCTCCACCTTCAAGCATGCATGTAAGGGCAACTGGTGTGCAAATTCCTAAGCTGATATGAGATACAATGCTCCTATTATAGGGTGACACTTATGAGCCTACATGCAAACTGTGATCTCCAAATCTTATTCTTTGATTATAACCCCCATCAAATAATAATGGATGAGGCTAATATAGAGAGTATAATCATAAATATGATTATGTGTGTTAACTAACAAGGTGGTACAATGCATTATGTATATAAAATATGTATGAGGGCTCATTTGCGATGAGCGTTTGCAACAACATATGTGCAATGAAATTTCATGTGGTTACTATAGAGAATGGAAATAAAATGGATGGTTTGGTGTTAATAACGAACATCTTTATGATCAATAGGCTTGGATATATATTCAAATATGTTTGCATCTCTTATGTTAGGGAGAGGGGTCTATAGTGGGCCACCCTAACTTTACGTTTCTCAAAGTTTTATGTCAAAATTATATATCACTCTCAAATTTTTACAACAATTTATTTGGCAAGGCCCCTACTTATAAAAATTGGTTTCAAGGTCACATCATCAAATATGATGCCATATTAGCATGCTTTTTGTCAAGGCATCTAGAAAGGCACAAAAAAAGGTGAGACCGATAGTGGGTCACTAAGTCATGCATTATTGGTGCACTGATGTGGCATCACATGATTTGTCAGTTTATGTACTTTATGGAAAAAAGTGTTTTGCAATTGGATATTAAGCCTACCCACTATGAGACCCACTCATACCTACTTCTATACCCACCATTGGACCCCTACCCACATGGGCCCCTTTCCCCTAGTTACAAATGTCTTTAATAAGATTTTGACTAATCACAACATTTGACGAGTATTCATCATACAATAATACTTTATTCTAAAGTTTTTATATGTGCTAAAATGGTAACTACAACTCGAATATCCATTGTAGTGAGAATAATCTTTTGTGGTGAGAGTACCATAGATAGAAAATTATTAGAAAATTGTAAACAAATAAATAAAATTAAATAAAAATGTTTTTATTTGATGTAAAAAGGCTCTTACAACTAAAACAAACATTCATCAAACACCTTAAGTGAGTTAATCAATTTTTTATAACTAGAAAAAAATATGAAAAAATGGCTTTCCTCAACTTAAAAGGTATTTGTGATGAGTCTTCATTTTCCTTTCCCTTCTATTTTACCAAGTATTCTTCAAACTATCTATGTTTGGCCGAATTTCCAATTTTGTTTTTCATTGTTTCCTCTTTTCTTCTATTGGCAGGCATTTGGAGTCATTGGTTTTGTAAGCAGCTGGCATTATAACGACAGCAAGAGCTTCATATCCATACCCCATCCAGTTGCTTAGTACAAAAAAATCACCTATGGTAAGAATACAGGAAAACCAGCTTTAGTTTTCCTTCAAAACAAGCACCGACCATTTAGTTTATGGTGTGTGTTAAGTTAGTTTTTGTCATACTATTTTGATTTGCATGATCTATTTCTATTTCGCAGTGGAGCACAGTTTTTTATTAATGATCTATATCTATATCATTTTGTTTGTAAAGGTGGTGGTGTTACCATTTGATCGTTATTTTTGAAGTTATTAGCATTTAATACAATATGATGGTCTTTTATTTTGTTTGTTTGGAGAATGGATATGTTTCCTCTGTACTAATTTGGGCTAAGGAAATTAAGACAACATATTCATTTGATTTGGTGTAAGGAATCGAGAGATGGGATGTATCATGAATATAAAATCATATGGCTCAGTGCTTATGGTTTACTCATTTTATGGCTTGCTCAAAATCCTCCCCTTTGCTATTGGGTCTGAACCTTAATGTATAAGTGTCTGATTGTGACAGAGAGGGAGGCGTAGAATTTGGTAGGCGGATAAACAATTTGTTGACAAGGTGCTTGCTTGTTGGTGGCCTTGAGAAACTATGCTTTGTGGCCTTAAGAAATAACACTTTCCTCTGTGTTGATACATCAACATGATTATTTGAGATGCTTATAATCTATGAAGCTGGACTATAATGACAATTGCATGAAGCCATAAAATTAAATGCTATGGAGGAAAATTGGCAACTTTTGTTTGATATTATTAAACAATAAACTCAATGAATCTTTATTTTTACAGGTATTGTCGGCAATAGAAAGTTTCACACCTTGTGGAGCCAAATCTATAGATGGGCAAGAGGAGAAGTTTGATACTACAATTGGATATAGAACTAATGTGCCCTCTTGGCTAAAGGTAAAGAAACAACCCCAATCAAAATCCCACTTTGCTCTTATCTTTATTTGGATTCGATCTATTATTTCTCATAAGATTCATTGTAGTCTAAATCCGATCTTTCTTATCTTGTTTAGGAATGTGATTTTTTTTAGAAGATGGGCCTCCCAACATGCCCTTTTCCGACGGATGGAAGGGAAAAGATTAGTAGCACATTGCGAGGAGTATTGTGCCACATATCAATTCAAAAGATTACAATATATATAGTGGTTGTGTATGTGATTCCTTAAAGGTTGAGGTCTCATGTTGTAAGCCCTTGAGGCAAGAAAGTTAATGTAGTTATATGAATTGATAATTCATATTTTTATTAATTTATTATGTCATCAAATTTTATTGCGATTTTTTGTATAATTGATTGTATGGTTGGATAATCCTTAACTAGATCCTCTAGTCATAATTCTATCACATGGTATCTAGTGGTTTTAAATCACAAGGAAGGACATCCATTGGAATTGTATTTTAAGTTATATCTTCTAATATTTATAATTGGGTAAGTGTTAAGAGAAGTATGCTTGTAAATAGATTGTTGAACCTAAGATAGTTTGGAAAGGAATACTTTAAACATACCATCAAATTTGAGGTAATTTACAAGGGACTTTGTAAGTAGTTGATTGAACATGAGGTATTTGGCATTGTAATATATAGATAAGATGTCTTCAAGAAGAGTGAGTAGATTCGAACATGTAGTTAATAAATCTATAAGGATAAAAGAAATGTTTGAGATGATGAGGAATGTGTGGATTGGTTGGACATATAAAAGAAGATAGAAGAGGTAATAAACTTGGATATGATTAAAGTTATGATTAAGAAATTTAAAGAAAAATAAGCAATCTAGATAATGTACTTTTTATCGGATGAGTTGTGGCTGAACAAGAAGAGGAAGATATATAATTCTTTTAAAGATATTGAAATCTATTTCAAAAAATTATAAGGGACTTAAAATTTGGTGCAGTAAAAATGGCATCACTTTCTTTGTTTGATTGGAACAAAAAAAATGATCATATTATTTGCAGTATCTAAAAACACATTGTTCCTTGTAAATTATTTCCTAATGATTTTTTTTTTGTTTTATACACACCAACAATGTAATGAAGTCCACCTTCAAATTTTAGAACAACTCTTTGGTACAATAAAAAAGGCATTTCACTTTCTTCATTTGATTGGTACAATAATCTGACAAGGGACAGTGTGTTTTCCAACACTACAATAATGTGAGCATTTTTCATAAGGAAATAATTGACAGAGGACAATATGTTTTCCAACATTGGAAATAATGTGAGCATTTTTCATAAGTAAATAATTAACAAGGGACAATGTGTTTTCCAACACTGCAAATTATGTGAGCATTTTTTCGTTCCAATCAGATAAAAAAAGTGAAATTTCATTTTTACTAAACCAAAGAGTTCTAAAATTTGAAGGTGCACTTCATTACATTCTTGGTGTCTACAGAATAAAAACTTTTCATAAGGAAATAATTCATAGGGAATAGTGTGTTTTCCAACACTGCAAATAATGTGAGCATTTTTTTGTTCCCTATTGGAAAAAACACTATCCACTATTAGTTATTTCCAATGTTGGAAAACACACTGTCCCCTGTTAGCTATTTCCAATGTTGGAAAACACATCGTCCCCTGTTAGTTATTTCCAATGTTGGAAAACACACTATCCCTTGTTAGCTATTTCTAATGTTGGAAAAGACACTGTCCCCTATAAGTTATTTCTATACATCTTACATTCTAATGATGTCCCTTGTCCACCTTTCCTATAGAGGGGACAGTGTGTTTTCCAACACTGCAAACAATGTGAACATTTTTTTGTTCCAATCATATCAAGAATGTGAAATGTCATTTTTACTATAACCAAAGAGTTGTTCAACAATTTGAAGGGTGGAATTCATTACATAACTTGCAAGGGACAGTGTGTTTTTTCCAACAGGGGATAGTGTGTTTTCCAACAGGGGACGGTGTGTTTTCCAACAGGGAACAAAAAAATGACAGTGTGCTTTCCAACAGGGAAATAACTAATAGGGGACAGTGTGTTTTCCAACATTATTTGCAATGTTGGAAAACACAATGTCCCTTGTGGAAATAATTGACAAGCGATGGTGTGTTTTCCAACACTACAAATAATATTAGAAAACACATTGTCCCATGTTAGTTATTTCCCTATTGGAAAACACAATGTCCTCTATTAGAAAACACACTGTCCCCTATTAGTTATTTCCAATGTTGAAAAACACATTGTCCCCTGTCAGTTATTTCCAATGTTGGAAAACACACTGTCACCTGTTACTTATTTCCAATGTTGGTAAACACACTATCCCCTATTGTCAAGGATAGTGTGTTTTCCAATAGGGAAATAACTAATTGGACAAGGGACAGTGTTGGAAAACACACTGTCCCTGTTGGAAAACACGTTGTTCCCTATTGGAAAACACACTGTGTCATTTTTTGTTCCTTGTTGGAAAACACACTGTCCCAAATGATTCTCTCTTTTTGCACTTAGATCTGATTTTTCCTTTTCATTGTTACCTATTTCCAATTTTATTTGTTCCATGGAATTCTTAAGTTCAGAAACCTTTGAGTTCATTTGTTCAACTCCACTTATAACATCATCTCTCACATTCTTTATTTGCACAAATTCATATGCAATACAAAACTTCTTGACTTTATCCACTTCTACATTACCATTTTCCCATTGCCTATATTACACATGCACCTTCCTCAACTTCTCAAGAGAGGGAAGAATCTCTTCAATCAATACACTATTTGCCTCATTCACTTTGGTCTACTTCTTCAGATTCCTTTTCCATTTCAACTTCTCAAGAGAAGGAAGAACTCTTAAGTCAATAAATTATGTGTTATCATTCTTCCAGACCATTTGTTACCATCCCCCTCCATTGTACCAACCCTAAAAACATTATCTCTATCCCTCATTGAAGCTAAATCCAATTTGGGTGCCTATGTCCCATAATCCACCATCACATCTCCCCCTCCTACTAAGTCTATTTTGGGTCCTTCTATCCCTCCCACCCTACCACCCCCTATCTCCCTCCCTCCACCCCTCTCCCTCTCTACCTACCTTTCCCTTAATCCATCCCATCCCACCTCTCTTTCTACCTACATCTCCTTCCTTCCCAACTTCCCCCATCTATCTACTTCTCTCTTCCCTTCCCTCTCTACTTTCCCGATCTTTATCTACTTCTCTTTTCTACCATTGTTTATGATGAATTTATAGCACTTATATTTATTTTTGTATATATTTCTAAAGAGACTTCTCCTTTGTACTAGATTTTTATCAATACAATCATTGTTTTAAAAAACTCTAGTTCCTCTATCACTTTCTTCTTTAATAATTCATAGCTTCTATAAGGAATTTGAATATTTCAAACTCTCATCCACATGCCTTATAAACACATTTGAGGAAAATTATGAATGATTAATTACGATGATTGCATCAATTACATGGTAAAAAAGAGCCTTCTTAAATTATTTAATTAATCAAATATAGTGTAAAAATGGATAGCATTAATCATTTATAGTTTCATCAGTTCATTATTCAATTTATTCAATTAATCATTTATAATGCAAATATGGACAACACTGGTAAAAAAAATGTATTAACTAAAATTCCATATTGAACTTAAGAATTCCATTGAATAAATACATTCTTGTATACTTCACTCTATCACTCCTCTCGTAGAGAGAGTGATGGGAGATAGGGAAAGTAAAGAGGGAAGAGGAGATAGAAGGAGATAGAGGGGGAAGTTGGGAAGGATGGAGAGGTAGGTAGAAAGAGAGGTGGGTGGGATGGATTGAGGGAAAGGTAGGTCAAGAGGGAGAGGGTGAGTGCAGATAGAGAGAGGGAAGGAGAGAGAGGGAGGGAGGGAGGGAGGGAGAGGGAAAGAGGGAGGGAGAGAGTGTAGGTACAAAGGGGTAAGGTGCAAGGAATAAAGAGAGATGTAGGTAAATCTAGATACAAAGGTAGGGTGGGAGAGGTATAAAGAGAGATATGTTGTGAGAGAGAGAGAGAGGGGGGGAGGGAGAGGTAGATAACTACTTTTCAAATCTATCTCTCCCTCCCTCTATTGTGATCTAGTGATAACTAATTTTTCTAAATCTATGTATCTCTCCCTCTCTCGTTCACTGACTAGTACCTTATGTTATTTCTATAATTGTGAAATTTTATATGAACTTGGATATTCTAACCTTTTCAATTTTAACTTATCAACCATCTCTTTTGGTGCTAAAATATATTTACTACCATTGTTTGAATTTATAACACTTATATTTAGTCTTGTATATATTTCTAAAGAGACTTCTCCTTTGTACTAGTTCTTTATCGATACCATCATTATAAAAAAAAAAACTCTAGTTGCTCTATCACTTTCTTCTTTAATAATTCATAGCTTTTATAAGGAATTTGAATATTTCAAACTCTCATCCACATGCCTTATAAACACATTTGAGGAAAATTTTGAATGATTAACTATGATGATTGCATCAATTACATGGTATTAACTATGATGATTGCATTAATTACATGGTAAAAGTGAGCCTTCAATTGTTCAATTAATCAATTATAGTGTAAATATGGATGGTTAAAAGCACAAAGTTGTGTCACACTTTATAAAGAAAACAACCAACACTAATCCAATTTTTAAACTTGAATCACTAAAAAGTGGCATATATGTTTTGAATTTTGAAATGATGTAAACTAGTAAAATATGTATATTTTAGTATATTTTATGTTTGTATTTTTTTTTTAAATATAAAAAATTATTTTAAACTAGTTTTTAATAAATTAAAACTATAATTTAGTTGCTGATAAAATGCTGAAAAATGAAGTTGTATGGGACGTCAAACTTTTTATAGTAATTTTTTTTTTCTTCCAATTTTTTTTTGTGTATTTATAACTTGAAATTTTAGTGCATGGATATATTTTTTTCCAATTTTGATAAATATATATTTTTCAATAAATATTAAAATGTGTGTGAATCAAAATATAACTATTTTCCTCAGATGTCAACTTTCATATTAAATATTTATCTAAAATGGAAACAAAACTATACCATCTTAAAATAGATTCTTTTATCTTGTGCATCATATTTTTTTCAATTTTTTCTAATAAGTTTTAGTATTTTTCCTTGACATAGTAATCAACCTTATATTTTGTGTTGAAAACCTACTTTTAGTAAAAATAAAAAATAAAATATAAAAAATAATTAAACTATTAAAATAAATATATTTTTGAATACTACACTTATGGATCCACAAAAGGGTATTTTTATATATTTTTAAAAATGTTGTTTACATTAGCAAGAGTTATTGAAACTTCAAGATTTTCAAATAATTTATTTTTTTTGGTAAATTGGACTCAAAGTGATGCTCCATACATTTTTAGCCAACAATTTTAGTTGGAAAAGTTGTGGAAGCATCTAACTTAGCTAGAATGAATCTAACTAGATCATATGTTTGACCAAAATTGATTTTTAGTTAGAAATACTTAAATTCAGTTGTGCTGATAAGTTGGCTGAAAGTGTGACACAACTTTTACGCTTTTACCCAGATAACATTAATCATTTATAGTTTCATGCAATGGATTAATGCAATTATGATAGATGTTAGGTTTAAGGTTTATGGTTTAAGGTTTAACCTAATGGATTAATGCAACGATGATGATGGATTAACCCAAAGAGAGATATAAAGATGGTGTTGAAAGACCTTATAATGAAGAAATTGAAGAAAGAGGAAGTAGTAGTTCATAATGAAATAAACTTAAATATATGAATATTAGATAGATGGACGATGATATGGTAGATGTAGTGAAAAAACCTTCATCATAGAATTAAGGTTGTATAGAGAGAGAGAAGTAAGGTTGATTCATCATTAGTGCCTCCTTCTCCTATTATTATTTAAGATCCCTTCTCCTATAGAATTTGATTCTTTCAATGTATGGTGTTCATTCTACTCAGATCTATTTTGAAATAGAGAAATATCTTAGGACTTCAACTCTACTTGAGATTTCAAATGTGAAAAATTCTTTTGCAATGGCAACAATGTTGCAATTTCTACTTCAATTCCCTCCCACCCTAGCATTCCCTATCTCCCTCCTTGCCTCTTTCTCTCCCGCTATCCCTCTCACCCTACAACTCCCTATCTCACTCCTTCCCTCTTTCTCTCCCTCCCACCCTACCACTTCCTATCCCCCTACATCCCCCTCTTTCTCCCTTAGATTAATAAATTTATATTAGCCTAAAATTAACCTAATGAATTAATGCAATGATAATATATGTTAGGTTTAGGGTTTAGGGTTTAAGGTTTAACCTAATGGAGAGATAAATAGAGGAAGGAGAGAGATATGTAGTGTTAAGGTGGGAGGGATAGAGGTACACATGTAGAGAAGGGATGGGAGAGGTATGCATAGAGAGAGTGAGAGAGAGGGAGGGAGTGAGGGAAGGAGGAGGGAGGGAGGGATAATGTGAGGGGTAGGTGGAGAGAGGTTGAATGTGTGTGAGGGAGAGAGGAAGGGAGAGAGAGGTGAGATAGAGAGAAAGAGAGTAGAGAGGGAAGGGGAGAGAGAGATAAGTGAGAGAGGTGATAGATATATGAGATAGAGAGAGAAGCAGAGAGGTGAGGAGGAAGTTGGAGAGATTGAGAGAGGGAGGGAGGGAGAGAGAAAGAGGTATAGAGTGATAGGTTAGGTAGCAAGAAGTACAGAGAGAAGGTGGGTGAAAGGAGAGAGAGAGGGTGGAGGAAGAGAGAGAGGTGAGATAAAGAGAAGTAGAAAGGGAAGGAGAGATAGGGGGAGATAGATATAAATTCCCTATTTGATACTTCTATAATCTATTGATTATTACATAACCTTGGAGATGATTACCTAGAGGGCTTTTCCCTAGTGCCCCATACTATAATTTTATTTAGGAGACAACTGAGGCTTAGAAAACAAGAGTGAGAGATAGAATTAGGAAGGGATGGAGAGAGGTTGTGTGGGAAGGAGGGAGAGAGAGAGAGAGGGAAGGAGGGAGATAGGGAGAGGTAGTTATAGAGAGGTAAGGTGAACAAACTAGAGAGAGGTAGGTAGAGAAAGGTATGTAGGTATGGTGGGAGAGGTAGAGAGAAGTGGTGAGAGAGAGAGAGGGGAGGGAGAGGTTATCACAATGCTTATGAAGATTTGAAAGTAGTTATCACTAGATCATAATAGAGGGAGGGAGGGAGAGAGGGAAGGAGGGAGATAGGAAGTGGTAGGGTGCTAGGGATAGAAGGAGGAAGACAAAGAAGGAGAGAGATAGGGATAGGCATAGAGAGTGGTATGGTGTGAGGGATAGAGGGAAGGAGGGAGATAGGGAGTTTTAGGGAGGGAAGGAGGGGTAGATAAAGAGAGGTTGTGTGTGTGTGTGAGGGAGAGAGATGGGGAAGGAGGGAGATAGGAAGTGGTAGGGTGGGAGGGATAGAGGGAGGGAGAGAAAGAGGGAAGGTCAGAGATAGGAAGAGGTAGGGTGGGAGGGATAGAAGGACCCAAAATGGACTTAGTGTGAGGGGGAGATGTAATGGTTTATTTTGGGAAATAGACACCCAAAATGGATTTATAGGATAGAGGAGGGATAAGGATAATGTTTCTGCGTCAATACACTATCTATCTCATTCACTTTGGTCTACTTCTTTAGATTCCTTTTCCATTTCAACTTCTCACTTGAGAAGGAATAACCTCTTAAATCAATACATTATGTGTTGTCATTCTTCCAAACCATTTGTCACCACCCCCCTCCATTATACCAGCTCAAAAACATTATCCCTATCCCTCCTTGAAGCTGCAAATCCAATTTGGGTGCCTATGTCCCATAATCCACCATCACATATCCCCCTCCTACTAAGTCTATTTTGGGTCCTTGTATCCCTCCCACCCTACCACCCCTATCTCCCTCCTTCCCTCTCTCCCTCACAAACACCCTTACCTCTCTTCCTACACCTCCCTCTTTCCCTCTCTCTCCCTCCATTTGTATCTCTATCTCTACTCACCCTCTCCCTCTCTACCTACCTTTCCCTTAATCCATACAATCACACGTCTACTTCTCTCTACCTACCTCTCCATGTCTCCCTTATTTCCTCTCTCTCCCTTTATCCATCCCATGCTACCTTGCTAGACCTCTCCCTCCCCCCATTCCTCTCTCACAACCCCTCATAACCTTCCTTCATAGTACACACTTCACATTGTACATGTTGCTTCATATAAGAAATTTATCAATTTCAACAACCAACATTTTATCATTATGCAAAGGAAGACCAAAGTGTGTGTTTCTTAATATAAGAAATTGCTTCATATAATTAGTAGGGATTTCATAGGGTATCCTTCATAGTAGGTACTAGAATGTTAAATTAGAGAGAGTGAGGGAAGATAGGGAAAGGAGAGAGGGAAGGGGAGAGATAAGTAGATAGAGAGGGGAATTTGGGGATGAGAGATAGGTAGAAAGAGAGGTGGGGTGGGATGTATTGAGGGGAAGGTAGGTAGAAAGGGAGAGGGTGAGTGGAGATAGAGAGAGGAATTGAGGTAGGTAGAGCTTGATGTGTTTCTTATTTTAGTGCTTATACATTTAAAATCATGCAAATCATAGACACATCAAGGGATTTCAATGGTATTGGGTGAAATTTTTATTTAGTTTTGAATATCATTTTTGTCTAACCTAGATGGTTTATTAATATGGCTAGTAATTAAATTAATTTGAATATCATTTTTGTTCAATAATCTTTGAGTTCATTTGTTCAACTCCACTTATAGAATCATCTCACTTTTTTTTCTTGCACAATTTCATATGTAGTACAAAACCTCTTGACTTTATCCTCTTTTGTATTACCATTTTCCCATTGCACATACTACACTTTTATCCACTTTTGTGTGTGTTTGTGAGGGAGGGAGAGGGGGAAGGAGGGAGAGATACAGGGAGGGAGAGAAAGAGGGAAGGAGGGAGATAGGAAGTTGTAAAAGGGTGGGAGGGATAGAAGAACACAAAATTAACTTAGTAGGAGGGGGAGATGTGATGGTGGATTGTGGAAAATAGGAACCAAAATATGTATAACATTAATCAATTGAGCCTTCTTCAATTTTTTAATTAAACAATTATAGTGTGAATATGGAAAACATTAATAATTTATAGTTTCATCATTTTCATGTAGTAGTTAGCTCTATCAATCCAATAACTTACTTTATTTGAGTTTTTTTTGTATTGCATTCATCTTCACCACAATATCCTTATGTACCTTCTCTTGCACTATGCTGTAAATTTAATTACTTGTCATTCCAATCTGACTCTCATATCTACTATCTTGAATAATTTTTTAAATAACATGCACTAGAACCTTGTACCTAGCCTTTATGTTTTAGGGTCCGAGGTGAGAATTTCATGAAACAATTGGTTGCATCAATGAGATATGAGAGATGATGCTATAAGTGGAGTTGTACAAATGAAGTCAAAGATAGAAGTAGGAATAGAAAGAGGCAAGGATTTCCATGTTGAATATGAAGTATAATTTCAAGTATTATGGGAGGCCAAGTATAAAGGCATTTTTACTAGCTTGTGGAGCATGGTTTAGGTAAGGATCATAGTGCAAAGGCTTAATATTTTGATGTGGTCCCTTATATCAATTTTCTTTTGAATATAAAACCAAATTTTTCACCAACATAAAAATGTGAGTTTTGTGGTGAATTTTGTGTCACTCTCGATATTTCTATTATTATAATGTAAGAATCTATTGAACCTATTGGTACATACACTTTATGCTCTAAAAAATTTCATGTGCCTTGTCAAAAAAAAATTCATGAGTGTCTAACTCCATTGTGGATGGTCATCCATGGTAGGATGTGTCAATAAATGTCTTATGTTGGAACCCAAGACATGTCTATAAAGAACTACGCCATGTAGAACTATTAATACCTACAATGAAATAATGTTGTATGTAGAGGATAGTATCATCCTTAGTGTGTGGTTGCACAACATAGTATACATGAAATTTATGTACAAGAATGTATTTGACCCTCTCCATTTGGTTTCTTATCTACAAATAAAATCCTATAGACTAGTTCCTTTAAGTATTTAATATGGTCCACAATGTCTACAAAAAGTAAAAAAATCATGGATCATAGTCATAAATAACAGATGTTGGTAAACCAAAATTGACCCAAATATGAGTGAAGAAAAGACACAACATTTATCATGGTGAGATTTTTATGAATGTGATATGATGGACATCATGGAGAACCCATTGACCATAATGCATATTTACTCATGTTGGCGATTTGTTGTAGGTAAATTATGTTCAAGAAATCCATGCTAATGGATTCTTATGGTTGTGTTAGAATTTCAAGAGTGGTGTAGATCCCAAGCTTCCTATTTTTAGGGATGGATGATTTGATAAACTATTTGAATGTCATAAACTATTTTCCAAGACCTATATTTGAAAGTAGTTATGACTAGATCATAATAGAGGGAGGGAGAGAGGGAGGGAGAGAGAGAGGGGGGGAAGGAGGTAGATAGGAAGTGGTAGGGTGGGGGGATAGGAGGGAGAGAAAGATGGAAGGAGAGAGATAGAGATAGGTATAGAGAGTGGTAGGGTGGGAGGGATAAAGGGAAGGTTGGAGATAGGGAGGGAGGAAAGGAGGGGTAGGTTAAGAGAGGTTGTGTGTGTGTGAGGGAGAGAGAGGGGGAAGGATGGAGATAAGAAGTGGTAGGTGGGAGGGATAGAGGGAGGGAGAGAAAGAGGGGAGGGAGATATGAATTGGTAGGGTGGAAGGGATAGAAGGACCCAAAATGGACTTAGTAGGAGGGAGAGATGTGATGGTGTATTCTGGGAAATAGGCACCCAAAATGAATTTCAGGAGACCAATATCTTATAGAAAATAATTAGTAGGGATTTTATAGGGTATCCTTCATAGTACACACTTCACACTATACATGTTGCTTCATATAAGAAATTGCTCAATGTCAACAACCAACATTTTCACATTCTATAGAAGAAGACCAAAGTGTGTGTTGCTTAATATTGGAAATTGCTTCATATAATCATTAGGGATTTCATTGGGTATCCTTCATAGCAGGTAGTAGAATGTATGAAATGAAAAGGAATCTACTCTAAAAGCACTAGAAGGTGAACTTCATAGTTATTTCCAATGTTGTTATATAATGTTATTTCATAATGAAGGTAGTAGGATTTCATAGTTTTTTCCAATGTTGTTCTAAAATTTGAAGGTGAACTTCATTAAATAACTGACAAGGGATAGTGTGTTTTCCAACACTACAAATTCATAAGGAAATAACTGACAAGGGATAGTGTATTTTCCAACACTGCAATTAATGTGAGCATTTTTTTGTTCCAATCAAATGAAGAAAGTGAGATGTCTTTTTATTGTACTAAAGTGATGTTTTAAAATTTGAAGGTGGACTTCATTACATTGTTGGTGTGTATGAAACAAAAAAAATATAAGGAAATAGTTTACAAGGGATAGTGTGTTTTCCAACATTGCAAATAATGTGAGCATTTTTTTGTTCCCTATTTGAAAACACACTGTCCTTGTTAGTTATTTCCCCTATTGGAAAACACATTGTCCCTTGTTAGTTTTTTCCAATGTTGGAAAACACACTGTCCCCTGTTAGTTATTTTCCTTGTTGGAAAACACACTATCCCCTATTAGTTATTTCCCCTGTTGGAAAACACACCATGCCCTATTACTTATTTCTACACATCTTACATTCTAATGATGTCCTCTGTCCCCTGTTAGCTATTTAGAAGGTTTTTAAAGATGATTTCATCCACCAAATAAACCTTGTGTAATATTTAATTTTTGTATATTGGTACTTCTATCCCTCCTAACCTACCACTCCCTATCTTTTGTTATCCATCACTCCAAAACCTCTTGATTTTATCCACTTCTGCATTGCCATTTTCCCATTACACATAGTGCACATGTTCATCAAATTTTGAAGAGTAGGAAGAATATCTTCAATCAATGATTAGGTGAGGATTATGGAATAGACTGGAAAAGTTGGAGAGGGATAGTATAAAATAAAAAATGTAGGGATGAAGGTATGGGGGATTATAAATGCAACAATTAAATTCATGACAATTGTGAGGTCTATAAGATGATAGGAGTTACCAAAAAGGTATACTCCTTTAGAATTATAATTTAATTTTCCTCTACCTTGTAGTAATGATTAATCAAATTCTATACGAGAATAGTTCTCTTAAAATGAGAATGAATCATAAAGTAAATACATGAAAGAGGCAAGGAGGGAGATAAAGAGAGGTAGGGTAGGTGAGGAAGGTATAGAGAGTTATTGAATGGGATAGATTATTAACTGATTGAAAAGAAGCAAACCAAAGTCAATGAGATAGATTATTGACTGATTGAAAACATTCTTTCCACTCTTGAGAAGTTGAGGAAGGTGCATGTGTAGTAAGTGCAAGGGGAAAATGGAAATTCAAAAGTGGATAAAGTCAAGAGGTTTTGCATTGCATATGAATTTGTGCAAGCAAAGAAAGTGAGAGATGATGCTATAAGTGGAGTTGAACAAATGAAGTCAAAGATTCTTGAACTTAAGAATTATATGGAACAAATGAAGTCAAAGTGAGTTGAATTTTTTACTTTTGGTAGACATTGTGTACATTCCTCTATACTTCACTCTATCGCTCCTCTCTCACCATCCCTCCTAACCTTCCTCTTCCCATAGGTGGAGAGAGGGATAGAGGGATAAAGGGATAGGGGGAAGGAGAGACATGGAGAGGTAGGTAAAGAGAGGTAAGGTTCAAGGAATAAAGGGATCTAGGTAGATAGAGAGAGTGATGGGAGATAGGGGAAGTAGAGAGGGAAGAGGAGGGAAGTTGGGAAGGAGGGAGAGGTAGGTAGAAAGAGAGGTGGGTGGGATGGATTGAGGGAAAGGTGGGTAAAGAGGGAGAGGGTGAGTGCAGATAGAGAGAGGGAGGGAGGGAGAGAGAGAGGGAGAGAGGGAGGGAGAGAGGTGTAGGTACATATCATGAGGAAGTAGTGCATCACGTTAAAAGATATATGTCATTTGGTTTTTAGAATCTTTGTCATTGTAGTATGAGAATAAATTCATACATTTGTATAAAGATAATACTTACACTATGATGAAGGACAAAAAGAAACATACACTAGGGATGGATGATTTGATAAAAATTTGAGTTTCATAAACTATTTTACCAAGATCTAGATTTGAAATTAGTTATGACTAGATCATAATAGAGGGAGGGAGAGGGAGGGGGAGAGAGAGAGAGAGGGAAGGAGGGAGATAGGAATAGGTATAGAGAGTGGTAGGGTGGGAGGGATAGAGGGAAGGAGGGAGATAGGGAGTGGTAGGGTGGGAGGGATAGGTATAGAGAGAGTTAGGGAGGGAGGGAAGGAGCAGTAGGTGGAGAGAGGTATATCAAACATGTATTGAATCTATAACATTATCTTAAAGAATATTATTGGCATCACAAGAAGGAGCATCAGCAACAATTGATAAACAATAGACAACAATGGAAGGTGTTTCTTATGAAGGACACATGGAGACATTAGAAAAATAGAATTTACAAGAATTTGAGGTATTTTAGAGTTGAAGGATGGTATCAAGCACCTCGAGGCTCAAGTATGAAATGTTCAGTTTACTTATAATAATCTTGTGAAGCAATTCGATAGATTGAAAATCAAAGGTGTTGTTGCACAGCTCATAAAATTTTAAACTACATTAATGGTAAATTTTGAAGGTTCCTTTCATTATACTCATGCTTTGTAAATAACAAAAGGTTTTAATTACATGAATACTATTTTCTAAAATTGTAGTTTGGAAAACACTGGGTGTAATGAAACTTGAAACCCACATATTGTTGGAAAACCCTCTACACGTAACAACCCAATTGTTTAGTCACCCCTCAGGTCAATTTGGTTAGTTTTATGTATCCCTGACTTGTAACTCCTCCCCAAGCTCTCCACCCTTGATCTTTAGAAAAGCACAATGAAATAAATCACAACCCAATTTAGTTAGTTTTATCTATACATAGCTCTACCACAAGGTACCACTTCCTATAAGAAATAATTTTAGAGAACATCAAGATCAAATAGAAGCTATGAAATATTAAAGAAGAAAGTGATAGAGCAACTAGGTCAATTTGATTAGTTTTAGTGCAAGAGAAAGTACATAAGGAGCTCATGGTGAAGATGAATGCAATATAAAAATAAATAAACTCAAATAAAGTAAGTTATTGGATTGATAGAACTAACTACAATATATGTACTCACCATGGTTGAAGGTACTCTCATTGATCCTCATATCTTACCTATCTGCATGTGCTCCCTAGGTTGCCATATATGAAATTTATTTTCAATTTTCTTATTCAATTGATTTTATTTTGTGTGAAATAAAGATATGAAGATCCCTATCACTCCATCCAAAATCATGGGATAAAATTATAAATTTATGTAAATTTCAAATATTGGATCTATATAATTAGATCTTTTAGTTTTGATAAATTACCATAAATATGCTACAACCAAAAGGGTAGAACTAGAATTTTAATCCTAAAAACAAATAATAACATTTGATATGAACATGATAAAAAACTATATAGTAATAATTATAAATGGGAAATGGTATGGAAATAGAAAAAATTAATATCTTAGACTTAGTAGGAGGGAGAGATGTGATGGTGGATTATGGGACATAGGCACCCAAATTGGATTTATACAGTCAAGGAGGGATAGGGATAATGTTTCTAGATAGGGATAGGGATAATATTTTTGGGCTAGTATAATGGAGGTGGATGGTGACAAATGGTTTGGAAGAATGATAACACATAATGTATAGACTTAAGAGATTCTTCCTTCTCTTGAGAAGTTGAAATGGAAAAGGAATATGAAGAAGTAGACCAAAGTGAATGAGATAGATAGTGTATTGACTGAAGAGATTCTTCCCACTCTTTAGAAGTTGAGGAAGGTGCATGTGCAATATGTGCAATGGGCAAATGGAAATGTAGAGGTGGATAAAGTCAAGAGGTTTTGCATTGCATATGAATGTGTGCAAGTAAAGAATGTGAGAGATGATGCTATAAGTGGAGTTGAACAAATGAACTCAAAGACTCTTGAACTTAATAATTCCATGGAACAAATAAAAGGGTATGTGCAGGATCATGGTAGGCCAAAAAGTGGCAATGAGGAAAAAAACACGTCTTTCATTGACCGAAAAACGAGAAAAGAATGTGTTGACATTTTTTAGGCTCGGGGGTCACCATACCAAACACCAAACCTAGTTTTACAAATTGGATATCCGATTTGAAAAAAGCATAGATAAAAAAATTCAATCATTGTTTTTCAGTTATTTCACAGTGAAGAACCCACGGGCACATAGTGAATTGCTTCTTCACGTAACGAATATCCGATTTGGAAAGGTAAGTTTTTTTATTTTTATTTGATTTGATTCAATTTTGATTTACATTTGAATAATTTCATATGGTTTTTGTGGATTTTTTTTTAAAATAGGGTTTTTGATTGAATTTTTATAAAAAAATTGAGTTTAGAATGGATTTTGATTAAAAAATGAATGTTTTTGTGGATTTTTTTCACAATAGGGTTTTCATTGAATTTTATGAAAAAAATGAATTTAGAATGGATTTTGATAAAAAAATGAATTTTTGTGGAATTTTTTTCAAAATAGGGTTTTTGATTGAATTTTTATGAAACAATTGAGTTTAGAATGGATTTTGATTAAAAAAATGAATGTTTTTAAAGGATTTTGATTTAAAAATAGTGTTTCTTATGTATTTGTATTAAAAATTAGAGAATTTCATAATTTTTTGTTAAAAATTAGGGTTTTTTTTGGATTTTTTTAAAAAACTAGGGTATTTTTATAATATTTTAATTTATATTGTCTAATTTTAATTAGATTAATTATTTTTTAACTCTAATCAGGTATTATGGATGCCGAGAATGAGAATGCACAAATTCCACCAGTTGAGAATGAAAATCCACTAGCTGAGAATCAAAATGCAGAAATGCCAAATGCTCCAACACCTCTGCGACCATCAATTGAAGACTTATTTCATGAAAAATTGGAGAAATTGAGGGGAATTTGTGATGTTTATAAGAAAATCCCTTGATTATCCCACATGTCAACCACATTGACAGGGATAATTACAAATGTAGAAACCCTCTCCACCCAACATAATGCCTTTCATTCTTGGCGAGAAACCATGAGGCAATATTATGCATTTAGATTGTCTTATGATGATGTGAAAGATCTCAAAATAACAAAAGCCCAAATAGCCTCTTTATTTATTAACCCCAGCACTGGTTTTCCAGTTAATGTTAACAAACCAAAACTTTCTATAAAATGGTGCACACATAGGGGCATAGTAGATAACTTTCAGGATCATTGGTGTATGGTTTTTGATAAACCACCCAACAATAATCTTGATGTACCTTTTTACTTTATTAAAAAATTATATGCTGAGTTTTTGTTAGGGCATCATGTCAATTACTTTGACATTAAACCCTTCCAGGGCGTTGGTGGAGGTATGCCTGAGTATAGGCCAGGGGCAGCTAGAGTAGTTAGGCACCCACGTGTTCCCTGTCCTCCCCTTCCTCCGCTACCTCTAGTACAACATCGAGATATTACGAAGGATGCAACCACACAAGCCATCCAGGCCATTCACTCTTTGAGTGGTCTTTTGGTTTCCCATGCTTCTTCAGTAGCTCTACCATAGTCTGGTGATCTTGGTGATGGATCCAGTGTTGTTGCATCATTCTCCTCGGGTCCACATATTTTTGTGCCACATATTTGCAATACGTGCCAGCAAATATGCTTGGGTCCTATTGTACATCCCCCTGACCAACCATTAGACACTTCTGATTATGACATCCAGGATGTGGAGATTATAACAGATGGCACATAGGGGAGTGGAGCACACCCTACAGAGTCCTCTCCTGCTAGAGAGGTGGACATTAGATTAGTTACATAGATAACATTTAAGGTGTAAATTCATAACTTGCATTTTTTTCAATGAATATTAATAAGAGATAGTATCAAGTACTAATATTTATTTACATGGTCTATTTAACAGTTAATGTCTGAGGAGGAGCTCACATGGGCGACTGATAGCACCCTTAGGGCCATTTCATTTGGCCTCGAGACGCACACAGTATGTATTTTTGCACTCACTCATTTACATTTGTTTACTGTATACTTGATTGTCATTTGAATTTTCATTAATGAAATTATATATTAAATTATATGTTTATCTTATTCTTTGCTTGTATGAAACACCTAATGTGAGCGAGGTACGATGCTCTCCAAACTATGGACACACAATGTTAGATAAGGGAAAGGTAATTGAACTCAAATTTGATTAAATTAAGATTTATAAGATATTTTATTGATTATGCATACATTGACATAGATTCGTAGTTTCATATGTACTTGTCATTTTTATGTACAGGCGGTTGTGAGCTATACATCATTTTTGATAAGTGCCACAACACCTGAAGGAGTAGGTATTTGAACACCTGAAGGAGGAGGTGTTGAAACACCTCAAGGAGGAGGTGTTGAAACACCTAAAGGAGATACATAAAAAGATCAACCTAAAGAGGTATGTGTTTATTTTATTTTGTGCTTGGTAAATATGTTCTTATTACTAACAATTCTATGCTAACTTGGATCAATTTCATGTTTCTTTTCACATATATAGATTGACGTTACAAAAGTTGGTTTGGTTAGTTCTTTGTGAGGGGTATATTCTAGGACTCTTGACCCTTCGAAGAGATGCATATTTTAGGTAATCAAGATTTCAATTTTAGAGTTCAATTATAATTCAATGTGTATTGATTTTTATGTTAATTATTTGATTTTAAAATATATAGTATAACTAATCTCAATTGTGGTTTGACTTTTTCTTGTGCAGCTACCTTCAGAGCCAACGAGTGCTTCAAAGAGGCTCCATTTTGATGATCCACCAATAGTTTAGAATGAGATAGACATTTTGGCATGTAAATTTTGAATAGATACCAAGATGGCATATGCCACATATTGTAAAACTTTGTTTGAGTTGGCGTTGATGCCATTTTTGTATATGGACATACACTTTATTATTGGATAATTATATATATATAGAAGTTGACAATCAAAATTTAATTTCCTCCTCACGTGCATCATTAAACTCTTTGAAAATTTAATCAAGTGAGAAATGGTTAAATATTATGTAGTTTATATTCATATTGTTGATTACATTGCATTACACATCTTTCAAACTCAATGCATTACTTCACATTGCATAAGTAAAAACTAGATACTGATAGATGAAAAAATTTCAATAACAATATAGTTTTTACAAAGTCAACCTAAGCAATTATGCAATTACTTCACATTACATAACTAATAACTAGGAGCAGCTATCAATTGCATTAGCTTGTCATGGAATTCTATGAGACCACATTTCTTTGAGGAAACTTGGCACAAAACTCACAAAAAATGAAAAGAAAGCAATCAAACAAACTTTAAAGTGGTCTCAGGCCTACTGCCTCCTCATTCCACATGCTATGTAGTCATTTACTTGCAGTGTAGGGGCCGAACAATGGAGAAAACATGTAAAAATAATATATATATAGATGTGCAGCCTAGAAGCATGAATTACAATTAGAATATCACATAACATCATATAAACAAAAAACCACTATAAACTTGAATATCATTTAAAACATGCATGATAAATGTTCATCGTTGAAACTTGAATTGTGGTAGCTTGATATACAAAGTCTATTGATGCTAGGGTTCAATTTGTATGATATTGAAAAAATAAGACAACTAAGTAGAGTTATCAGCATTCTTCAAAAATCATAAGAATTCTTTTAGTACACTCAAGAGTTATTAGACATCTTCTTGAAGTATCAAAAGTTATTTTGTATCATTGTTACATTGGTACTTGAGAGTGGTAGCTTAATATAGGTCCACAATACAAAACTTGGTTTACCTGTGCAGTGTAATAGTGGAATAGGAAGATTTTTCTTTGAAAGCAAAAATGAAAGCTCAGCCTCTTGGAATGAAAATGCTTGTTTGCAAAATAAATGAATAAGAATGAGGTAGTTAAGATGTTTGAAGTGATTTAGAGGTCACTTTTAGGGTTGCTTTTAGGGTAGTTAAGGTGTTTGAAGTGATTTAGAGGTCGCTTTTAGAGAAGAGAGATGTTGAAGAGTACAACAATTCAATGAGAACCGAAGTGTAATGTGTTTATTTTGTGGTACTCCTTTGTTTTTCAGTAGATGTGTGATAAATTCTTAGTTCAATGATGTTGAACAATTTTTGAAAAAAGAAAGTTGTATTGCAGTCTGCATTCAATCCAACAAGCAAAAATGAAAGCTCGGCCTCTTGGAATGAAAATGCTTTTTTGCAAAACAAATGAATAAGAATGAGGTAGTTAAGGTGTTTAAAGTTATTTAGAGGTCAATTTTAGGATGGAAGGCTTAAAACTCCATTTTAAATGCATAAAAAATAATGAAATTACTTCAAACCAAGTTTGTGAAGAAGTTAACTATGTTGCCCACTAGTTTCCCTTAAGAGTCCAAAGTGCTAAAAGGAAGCAATCTTTGAAGGTATATTTCTCAGAGACTGTGATGCTTACAGACTCTTTGTCTCAGGCTATCATATCATGTTGGGACCATCTACAAAAACCTCTCTTATTTTTTGCTATCTCAGAGGCATTTTCCTATGGTGATGACTTTTCAATGGAGGGAAAAGTTGCCAGATGCAAGTAGTGTAAAGTTGCAAAGTGGTGCAACTTTCATTTTGCAACTCGTACGACCAAAAAAACTATTCCAACACATCCGTATGGGTATGTTTATGCTAGGGATGGTCCTCTCTTGCACCCAAATACGCCGAATCACTCTAAGCTAGATTGGACCGGCGATTGCCCTTAAGAGTCCAAAGCGCTAAAAGGAAACAATCTTTGAAGGTCTATTTCTCAAAGACTGTGATGCTTATAGACTCTCTTTCTAAGGCTATGGGATCGTGTTGTGACCATCTACAAAAACCTCTCTCATTTTTTGCTATCTCGAAGGTGTTTTCCTGTGGCGATGACTTTTCAGTGGAGGGAAAAGTTGTCAGATGCAAGCAGTGTAAAGTTGCAAAGTGGTGCAACTTTCATTCCACAACTCGTACGATCAAACAGACTGTTCCAACATGTCCGTATGGGTACGTTTACACTAGGGATGGTCCTCTCTTGCACCCAAATATGCCAAATCACTTCGAGCTACATTGGACCGACGATTTCCCTTAAGAGTCCAAAGTGCTAAAAGACAACAATCTTTGAAGGTCTATTTCTTAGAGACTGTGATGCTTAAAAAATCTCCATCCAAGGCTATGGGATCGTGATGGAGCCATCTACAAAAACATCTCTTAGTCTTTGCTATCTCGAAGGCATTTTCTTGTGGTGATGACTTTTCAGTGGAGGGAAAAGTTGCCAAATGCAAGTAGTGTAAAGTTGCAAAGTGGTGCAATTTTCATTCCGTAACTCATATGACCAAAAGGATTGTTCCAACATGTTTTGATGGGTACATTTACACTAGGGATGGTCCTCTCTTGCACCCAAATACGCCGAATCACTCTAAGCTACATTAGACTGGAAATTTCTCTTAAGAGTCCAAAGTGCTAAAAGGAAGCAATCATTGAAGGTCTATTTCTCGGAGACTATGATGCTTAAAGACTCTTCATCTAAGGCTATGGGATCATGTTGTGACCATCTACAAAAACCTCTCATGGTTTTTTCTATCTCAAAGGAATTTTCCTGTGGTGATGACTTTTCAATGGAGGGAAAAGTTGCCAGATGCAAGCAGTGTAAAGTTGCAAAGTGGTGCAACTTTCATTCCGCAACTTGTATGACCAAATGGACTGTTCAAACACGTCTGTATGGGTATTTTTACGCTAGGGATGGTCCTCTCTTGCACCCAAATACACTGAATCACTCTAAGCTACATTGGACCAACAATTTCCCTTAAGAGTCCAAAGTGCTAAAAGGTAGCAATCTTTGAAGGTCAATTTCTCAGAGACTGTGATGCTTAAAAACTCTCTGTCTAAGGCTATGGGATCGTGTTGGGACCATCTACAAAAACCTCTCTCAGTTTTTGCTATCTCGAAGGCATTTTCCTATGGTGATGACTTTTCAGTGGAGGGAAAAGTTGTCAAATGCAAGCAGTGTAAAGTTGCAAAGTGGTGCAACTTTCATTCTACAACTCGTACAACCAAACAAACTGTTCCAACACCTTTGGATGGCTATTTTTATGCTAGGGATGGTCCTCTCATACCAAAATATGTCGAATCACTTCAAGCTACATTGGATTGCGATTTCCCTTAAGAGTCTAAAGTGCTAAAAGGCAGCAATCTTTGAAGGGATATTTCTAGAAGACTGTGATGCTTACAGACTCTTCTTCTGAGGCTATGGGATCATGTTGGGACCATCTACAAAAACCTCTCTCAGTTTTTGCTATCTCGAAGGTGTTTTCCTGTGGTGATGACTTTTCAATGGAGGGAAAAATTGCCAGATGCAAGCAATGTAAAGTTGCAAAGTGGTGCAACTTTCATTCCGCAACTCGTACAACCAAACAGACTATTCCAACATCTCTGTATGGGTACGTTTACACTAGGTATGGTCCTGTCTTGTACCCAAATATGCCGAATCACTCCAAGCTACATTGGACCGACAATTTCCCTTAAGAGTCCAAAGTGCTAAAAGGCAACAATCTTTGAAGGGCTATTTCTTGAAGACCATGATACTTACAGACTCTTCATCTAAGGCTATGGGATCATGTTGGGACCATCTACAAAAGCCTCTCTCAATTTTTGCTATCTTGAAGGCGTTTTCCTGTGGTGGTGACTTTTCAGTGGAGGGAAAAGTTGCTAGATGCAAGTAGTGTAAAGTTGCAAAGTGGTGCAACTTTCATTCCGCAACTCGTATGACCAAATGAACTGTTCCAACATGTCTAGATGGGTACGTTTATACTAGGGATGGTCCTCTCTTGCACCCAAATATGCCGAATCACTCCGAGCTATATTGGACCGAGTGAAAATAGGTGAAAATTTTATGCAGACACAAGGGCACAATCACAAATTCTTTGCAACCTACCTATTAGAGGCATCTAACAAGATTATTCTAGCCTCTTTGGATATTCCAAAACTCCCTTAAAACTTGACAAGCAACTAAATACACATTTCCCTCTTTAACCCCCTTAAACCCTTGTAATAGTGAGAAACTAGTTTTTGTCCAATTACTCCACAATCTTCCAAAACACCAGATGAACACATGACTGATTAAAACACCCATATACAAGTTACACAATACATATGAGAAACAACATAGACTCCTTTGGACCAGCGTTGACTTCCTATACATTCACCCTTCAACAGGCTACTCAATTAGCCCAAAAATGCAAAGCAACATACCTTCAAACACCACACAAACCCTTGAAACCTTGGGGCAGCAAATAAATTGCCAAGAAAACAAAGATTCTGCAATTGGATTCCATTTGTATGAACCTATAACTGTCTAATCAAAAAACCCTTGTTTTAGTGTAATTCTTGAGGGTTTATTGGATGTAGCACTTCCACAACCTTTCAGACTCTGCCACCACCTTAGACACCTTTATTTAGGCTCCAATATGCTTAGAAAACAAAGAAACTTTTGGTATCTTAGAGATTTTTGCAAACCCTAGGGTAAAAACTCTATTTTCAAGTGAAAAAAAACCACCATTTTTAGAGCTTTAACTCTTCATTTTATTTCAAAACCCAGTTCTCCAAACCTTCCACTCTTGAAATAATGTCAAGACATGTAATAACATTTCTACATAAAAAAAAATTATACAAAAATGCTTGAATGGCTTGTGCACAAGCATAAAACACAAGAAAAACAGTAAAATATGAACTGAGCAATTGAGACTTTATTGATTCAAAGAAAAAAACTCCTTCAACCAAACCTGTCTCGAGCCCTTGAAGGCCTTAAGTACACCTGCATAACCCATGAAACCTCCATATAATTCCTCCAATTTACAAAGCAATGGGAAGATAAAACCATGTAAGTGGTTTCCCCAAACTAATTGCCACCAAAACCATTCTTGATAGTTTAAAACCATGAGCCACCCCAACATGTAATTATGATAGCACTCAAGATAGAATCCATGAATAGATAATGTATTTGACCAATAACTCATCGAGAGCACAGATTCCCAAAACTAGCCCTCCACTATGAACATATCAATTAAGTAGGAACCCATAACATTATGGAAAGATGATCCACTTCTCCCAATGTAACTCCCTGTTGGTGTAATTAATATTTAATTACAATTTGCATAACTTTACTTAGGAATTATTTATTTCCTAGGTTAATTAATTCCCATCTTTATCTTTATAAAAAAACATTTTTTTTCTAAAATAAGCCCAATTGAAGAAATCTGCCGACAGCCATTTGGCTGTCAAATTTAGGCCCGGATTTTCCTACGATGGCCGTATGATCATCAAATTTAATCTTCCACTATGTTTTCCCCATTCTGGAGCAGTGTTCACGAAATTGGGTGTATTTTTTGCATATGATCTCCATTTTTTGCAAACAAGATACTGTTGGAAAGCTAATTCTGACGCCAATCCAGTGGTGTAGGTTTTTTTTACCAGATCTTGCTCTAGAATTATTTGGCAAGCCTTTGAACTCAGATGTTATTTTTTTCACTCCGGACGGCATATCTTTTGACTCGGTGATCCGTTTTTCTTCATTCTTGCAACGTTAGAAAGTTGATTCAGTCCTCTACACAGATATGAGGTCTATTTTATTTTTCTATTTATGTATGTTTATATGCTCTCCTTTTACAATTGTCAAGTTATTGTAATAAATGAACTATGATAAAGTTCTATTCAGGGGGGTTTCTTGCATAATAAATCTGATTAGAGTGTGCATGCACTTTGATCTCCATATCCATTTTGATTTGTTGGCAGCTCGTATGGGTATATCTGGTTTCTCAATTTTTTTTGGCCATATTTTTTCTCTTGTTTGACACATATCGTATTCACATCTGGTTCACACTTTAGATTGAGATCCTATGGTTAATGATCCACATTGGATCCATCGCAATTTGAGGGCCATGTTTTTATGGTTAATGTTCCAAAGTCTTCATGGTACTCCTTCCTATGGAAGAGTTTTAGTCACAGTTTGGCATCGACATCGAGATACACGACTTCTAGATTTTGTCATCATTTCATCTCTTGTTGCTTCACAGATTCCAAGGTTGTTCCAATTTGTGAGTTTTTGAGTGTTTCGTGGCATCTGGTCTGATGTCAAATTATCATGATTCTGGTTTTGGTTTCAGTTGTAGACAGAAGTATCTTTCCTTGCTTGTCAGATTGCGGTTCCAGTGTTACTCCACAGTGTTCTTCTAGTGCTTCTTTGCAACAGTCATCTCATTGTAGGGGGGTTTTGTCCCACTAGGTTTTCCTTCTCTACCTCATCATTGCATTTGTAAATGAGTACCTGATCAGGCCTTGTTGTCAGGACTCATATTTGCATAATAATTTTGCTTCTCCCTAAGTTGCACTTATGGGGGGTGTTGGTGTAATTAATATTTAATTACACTTTGCATAACTTTACTTAGGCATTATTTATTTCCTAGGTTAATTAATTCCCATCTTTATCTTTTGAGCTATCTTGTTGCTCAAGATAAGATTAGGGTTATGCATCTTTTCTTTTATAAAGCAAATCATTATCTTGTAATTATTGAATTCCTGAATAATTAATGTTGCACATCTTTTTGCAATATGTCTACCTTTTTTATTTTTCTCTTCTATGGAAGGTTATTCTGGTTTGCAAATCTGATCTTGGTTTCTAACACTCCCAAGCATTACATGTGAGAGATGGTCAATTTCATTGATGGCAACAATTGTGTGACTCCCATTGATGACCTTCTTTATTCAATTCCATTACAACAATATCCCAAGAATTCCAAAGAATACTAATGAAAACAATATTTCCCTCAACACCTCATGATCATTCAAGTACTCATTCTAACAATACAAGAGATTTACACATCAAATTGCAAGTGAATATAATTTACTATATCTTAACATAAAAAATGAAAAACCTAATAGAAAAATGTATCAATGATGTACAAGGATGTATAAGAAAGTTCAAATTTGAAAATAGAATGTAAACTTAGAAAACTATAGATTTGAAAACCTTAATAATGTAAAACCCTAAAAAGAAGGTTGGATCAAGTGTAGGATTGGTTGGGCTCAACAAAATATAAAGAAAAAAAAAAGTTTATTTATGAAGTTAACCTAGGATAATTAAGTAAATGCAATCAATCAAACACAATCAACCTAACATAATTAAGGGTTGATAGGGGTATTTGATAATTAAGGGTTGATAAGGGTATGAATGTTTATCTTTGATCTACTCTTGAATATATAGGTACTTGGTGGTATTTAGAAATATCATAAGGGTTGTTGATTTCTCATGGGGAGGCAAGTTCTCCTAGATCAATCCCCAAAAAGTGAACCAAGATTAAAAATAGTTGGCAAGCACTCTAGATGTTCAAATTTGTTACTCATTTTTATTGCATTGAATCAAAATGTCTCACTATTAATTGCTCCAATGCTATAAGATAAATGAATGTTTTCATGGTTATAATGAATATATTGTATGTTATTAATGCTAGTGTATATCATCAAATTATGCCAAACATGTGTTTAGTCAACTCAAAGTGGGTGAATGATGCCACTTAGCCAAAAGTTTGAATTTTGAATTTTAAAATGAAAGGGAATAGGTTTGTGACGATGAGGTCACCCTTGCAATTGAAGAAGTGTCCTAGAATGGGTTAATAGTTAAATCTAAGTGGCTAACAATCAATTCCAAGTGGCTAATGGCTAAATGAGGGCATACCCATTGGTGAATGTGATAAATGGGAAAATAAGGTAAATGTATAGATGTGTGTGAATAAGAATAGGATAGGGATAATTGTATAGTGATTTAAGTATGCAAATTGATAAAAGGCTAGACAGATGAGCTTGAATTTAGATGTTGAGTCGCTACGTACATGTATCTAGACATTTCTTCAAAATAGACACAAAATTGTGTGGGAAATGACATGGTATGCACAAATTTTACTGTTACAATTACACACATATTGATTTACAAATTCTTTTCATATAGATTAAATTTACTTCAATATTAATACCTATTAATACTTCTTTAAGAAAACATGATTATGTATTCTCTAATAAAACTTTCACCATAACAAGACTTTTTGCAATTACTTCAATTGTAGCATACATAATTTTGTATTGCACCTATCAATGTGCCCATTACATCTTCATGTGTGATTGCTAGTATATGTATGTCTCTTCAAAAAACATAGATGGGTTAAGCTCTCTCCTTACTCTTTGAGAAAGAGATAGAGTAAGAGATAGTAGGGGAGAGGACTAGATAGTATTACAAAACCTGGTTCAAACGAGCATAAGAACCAGGAAGAAAACCTTCAGTTGTAGCTCGATTAATTACAAAAATAGACCCCTTTACAAAACCTATGAATTTCCAAAATACAGACCCCTTTACATTTTAAACATACCCTTTATACAATGCCAGACATTTGACCCATATTTCCAAAAACATCACTGGGTATAGATTATGCCCATACACAATTATGACCCTTTTACATTGTTTCCAATTTGAGAATTCAAATTTTATAAAATTTTCCTATTAGAGGCATTCAGGGCACATTCTTCAACAATAGTAGTATGTTCACATTCTGGACTGACAAGCACCTGTACAAATCATCAAGGTAGCTTAGAATAACCAATCTATATTATTCTAAATGACACAAAATATGATGAGATGGTAATGCAAACTATAAAAGATGCTTAGAATAACCAATCTATATTGTTGTAATATGTTGTATACCTCTTCAAAAGGATTAGAGTTGGTTATTGTTGTAGCAATTCCATGATCAATCGTGCTAGGAATATCACAAAAGTGGGAAAATGAGAAATCTATATTGTCACAATAGAAAAGATGCTTAGACTAACATATCTATATTAATCTAAACAACCTGAATGATGATGATTTGGTGATGCAAACTATAAAATATGTATATCTCTTCAAAAGAATCAGAGTTGGCTATTGTTTCAGCAGGTCCATGATGAATCATGCCAGGAATATTGTAAAAGTGGGAAAATGAGAAATCTATATTGTCACAATAGAAAAGATGCTTACACTAACATATCTATATTAATCTAAAAAACTTGAATGATGATGAGTTGGTGATGCAAACTATAAAAGATGCATACCTCTTTGAAAGGATCATAGATGGCTATTGTTGTAGCAGGTCCATGATCAATCATGATAGGCATATCACAAAAGTCAAAAAATGAGAAATATATATTTTCACAATAGAAAAGATGCTTATACTAACATATATATATTAATCTAAACAACTTGAATGATGATGAGTTGGTGATGAAAACTATAAAAGATGCATACCTCTTCGAAAGGATCAGAGCTGGCTATTGTCACAAGTCCATGATCAATCTTGCCAAAAATATCGCAAAAGTGCATACAAAATATCACTATTAAAGACACCTGCATTGCAATAGTATATAAAATATTAGTATTAAATAAAGAACAATAATGAACTTAATCATAATGAACATAAGAATTTTACCTTCCATTCTTGAAAATACTATTCAGGTGTGCCTGAAGGGTCATCTCTTTGCTTAAGAGTATCCAATATTGCTTCATGATCAACATTACTAAGTGTCCATAGTTGTTTTGTCTTTGGTCTGGCATGATGCTTCAACAACTTAACATTTTTTGCTATAACAAGGTGTGAATACATGAGAATGGTTTTGTGTTTCTCGTAGTCTTCAAATGTAGGTATGCCATTCTTTCTAATCATGTATGTTCGCAACCAAGTTCCTGCAACCACAACTAAACCTTTAGGATACATGAAATCATCATCATCTTCCATCGGTTGTGTTAGATTATGCTTTACTTGCACACATCGAGCCAGCCAATAGTCTGATCTCTCTTCATTCCCCTGTGGTGCAACAACTGCAAAAATATATCCTAGTTGTAGTAGATTTGAAAGCAGGTCATAATCAACTGAACTTTCCATTGTGTCATTTGTCATGGATATTGTTTGAGATAAAGGAGTTATATACTGTGGTACCCATGTATCAACCCACTCACTTGACTCGCATTGATCCCACTCACACTGAATACAACTCTGACAAAAACAAGCCAACTCTCATGTCCAAATGGTCCATGTGCCTGCATCTGAGCTTTGAAATGAATGCATCTTTGAAGAATCTTTGATTGTATGACAATCCAATCTACCTCCCACTGTACCCTCCTCAATGAACCAAAAGAATATGTGCACTGTTGAATCAAGTGTCCCTCCCTGTGACAATGTTGAACTACACCAATCAACTATAGAATGTGCATCACTAAATTTTTCTCCTGAAATCTTCATTTGCTCCTTAACTAGAGCTCTCTTTATGCATGCACTTGCTCCATCATGCTCCCCTTTCCCATGTCCATCTTCAAAAAAACTCCAAATATGAGGTAGAACCCTCTCTACATGCATTCTACTCAACCAATAAAACATACGAGAATTCTTGAATTATCCTATGCAACTATCTGACCAAATTAGATGTCGGCCCAATGCTATTTCATGCTCCTGCAAGAACTCAAAAAAATTCTCAAAACAATGTTAGACATACTCAGATGAGTGAGATCTATCATCACTCATATAAAAATGATACTCTTTGATTATCTTTCAATCCTCCTTTGTACTATCAGGTGCATGTCTAAATGTTATGTGGACAAAAATAGCAATCTGAATGGAATTGTAATACTGAGATCGTACCTCATTTTGTGGTTGCAATGTGTAGTTTTCTGCAAAATCAACCACTGATATAATAGTGCCAATCGGAAAAGAGTCCTTATACATCCTAAATTTTTTATCCAACCACTAAGACCTATGACTATGCCTTGCATACTTGTAGAAAAGATTGTCCTTAAAATCTGAAATAAAATTAACAACACTACATTCTTTTGTAACCAACTCACATCTAGAACCTTCACCTCCACTTTGCAAAGTATATTTGACTATCTCATATCTATTTTTCTCAACAAGCTTCTTTCCAAATTCATGTTCGAAACTCTCATGAAAATATTGAACAAACTTTGACAAGTCACCACATTGTGAGCACTTTGCATTTAAACAATCATTTCTATAGAAAAAGCAACCATCATCTTTAGAACATAAAAATAGATCTAGAAAGTCCCTTGATGATTTTGGAAGATGCATTGCACCACACTCCTGCAACATTTCATTAGTATGCAAAGTAGAACGGATATAGCATAATAGCTCATGGTACATTGAAAACTCCACATGGTATTTGCAAGAAGTATTATGAATCTTAAGAGGAACACAATAAAATGGCTTCAAACCCTCAAAAGTCCTTTGTGAGATTTCTATATTTTTATGTGTTTCAATAAATTTTTTGAACAACATTGTTTGGCTTGATTCCAAGAAATGTTTAGGATGTGGTGTACAATCTCGATTGCCAATTCTTAACTTTAAAACATCCTTTTCATTGGTTGATACTCTAGAATTATCATGCCAAAATTGTTGAATTACTTGCTTTACATTATCGATTAGCTTCTTATCAACATGCGGAAGCCTCCTAGAAAAATCCCATGTATCATTTTGAAGAGGATCATCTATTCTTTCTCTTCTTACAAGTGCTCTATCCAAAGTTTTATGATTTATGTCAAAATCAGTACAAATTTGTCTCATAAAGCGAGCCTTTTTCAATTTATGGCATACTAGGGCAGTTGTAATGACTCTCCGAGCAGCTCTCTTATCCTTTTCCTTGTTACTTTTTCGAATAGACTTGAGAGCATTAAAAATATTTTTGACAATAATATAATTTTGTTCGGTCTTCTTGTTCACATGAATCTTCAATTTGGCTAGCAAAGGTCTCATCTTTTGCATCTTTAGCAATTGTACAAAAAGTTGGCATTGCTCAGTCAATGTATTATCACTAAAATATTGGTTGAAAAGTCTTCTAGCCCACAACCGAACAGTTCATGTTGACCTCTTTCCTTCAAAATTGTTTATAATGTTCTCATCAAATTCAAGTAACCATTTAGGGGTTCTTGAAGGTCTTGAAATTGGAATATGTCTTTCTTCCATACAAGGTTCTTCATTTTTCATGTAATTTGGTGAAACATAATTTACACTTGCTTCAATATTATGTTCAAAATCTTCATTTCCAACATTTTCACCTTGAACATTTTCAATATCAATTTGAATAATTTCATTCCCAATTTCAATATCATGTTCAACATCTTCAAATCCAACATTTTCACCTTGAACATTTTCATTATCAATTTCAATATTTTCATTCCCAATTTCAATATCATGTTCAACATCTTCAAATACAACATTTTCACCTTGAACATTTTCATTATCAATTTCAATAATTCCATTCCTAATTTGAATATCATGTTCAACATATTCAATTCAACATTTTCACCTTGAACATCTTCAATTTCCTCTTCACTTGAAAGACCATATGGGTTAGGTTCACCAATATTTAACATACCTTGTCTTCTCTTCCTATGACTTCTCTATCTCTTTGTCTATATGCTTCAATTTCTTCTTTTGTAAGCTTTCTCTTACATTTTTGCTTCCAGCGACTCTGCTCCCCATTATACCTCATAAAAGATGCTAAAAATCATTGCTTCTAACAAATTTCAATAGAAGATGCTCCAAAAAGTTGATCTTTGTCTCTTCCTATCTAAAACCATGTGTGTGTCGCCTACTAACAAAATGAAGGGTCCATTGCAATGCACAAAATGGCCCACAAATCTGATAGCTAATTCATTTGAAAAAAAATTACGATACTT
>VDFB02281492.1:606424604-606594528 GCA_007258455.2 Sequoia sempervirens | reverse complement strand
CTCTAATTTATATCTAAAATCTTATAAAAAAATCATCATTTTATTGTGGTTAGTGGTCGGCATTGCATTGACCTACTTTTATTTTTTCCTTGAAATTTGTCTACCATCAGATGAAATTTCAAATTTTCACCAAATAGACTTTTAAAAAAATAAAATAAACTTAGTAGTTTAGAAACTAAATTCAATTTTCCACAGATTCTATTCTTACATATTTTTGAAATAATGTAGATAACTTATTCAAATTTTTATTTCAAGTTTCCTAACTCTGAATTTTCTGAATTTTCATTGCCACTTAAGGGCCTATTTTTTCCATGATGATCCTGCACATACCCACAATTGGAAATAGATGAAAAGGAAAAGGAAAAATCAGATCTAAGTGGAAAAAAAGAGAATCAGTTGGGTGGAGACATGAAAGTCTTATCTAAAAAAGTAGACAAGTCTTGTAAAGAACTTGTTAAAAGAAACATCTACATTCTCTAATCGTAAAGACACTCTCAAAGCTGAGAAAAAGGTGGCTACAAATCTACATACAATTATTCAAGACATTGAAAACTCTATCCAAGAAAGGGATGTTTCTATCCTAAGGGTTGGTGAGCGAGTAGCTGATCTAAAGATTCAAGTAAAAGATATGAAAAAAAAGTTAGAAGATCATGACAATGAATAGTAGGGGGTGTTAATAGGTAAGAGCAATGGAGATGAGGAAAAATTTGTGTTGCATCTTTTCCTCACTCTCTCTACCTACATCTCCATCTATTCCTTCAACCTTACCTCTCTCTACCTACTTCTCCATGTCTCCCTTATTTCCTCTCTCCCTTTTTCTAATTTTTCCTTTTCCTTATCATATAAAACCAAATTTGTCACCAAACCCTATCTCCCTCCCTCTCTTCTTCACACATACACACACCTCTCCCCACCTACCCCTCCCTCCCTAACTATCTCTATTCCTATCCCTCCCAACTTATCACTCCCTATATCCCTCCTTCTCTCCCTCCCTCTATCCCTCCCAACCTACCACTTCCTATCTCCCTCCTTCCTCTCTCTCTCCCTCCCTCTATCCCTCACACACACATACAACCTCTCTCCACCTACCCCTCTCTTCATCCCTCCATAACCATCTTTGTACCTATCCCTCTCACCCTACCACTCCCTATCTCCCTCCTTCCCTCTTTCTCTCCCTCCTTCTATCCCTCCCGCCCTACTACTACCTATCTCCCTTCTTCCCTCTTTCTCTCCCTCCCTCTATCCCTCCCACCCTACCACTTCCTATGTCCCTCCTTCCTCCTCTCTCTCTCCCTCTCACACACACAACCTCTCCCCACCTACCATCCCTCCCCCTCTCTCTCTCTATACCTATCCCTCCCACCTTACCACTCCCTAGATCCATCCTTCCCTCCATAGATTTAGGGCATTGTTGTAGGCTCAACTTAGTGGATATTGGTAAAGGAATACTTATAGGATTATCATTGTGCATGTTGAACCACTATAGAATAGTCTCAAGATACTTCCTCTCATTTAGCCATAGCTTCTTTATGTCCATCAAAGTGTAAGTATTCTCTTTATACAAATGTATGAATTTATTCTCATACTACCATGGCCAGGATTCCCAAAAATAAATGGCATATATCCTTTAACATGATGCAATAATTCCTCATGATATGTACCTATCTTAAATTTTAACAAACATTGGTCACTAACTAGTACCTTAATGATATGGATACTCTAAAGATAATTATATTTAGTCTTGTATATATTTATAAGATAGGAAGGAGAGGGGGAAGGAGGGAGATAGGAAGTGGTATGGTGTGAGGGATAGAGGGAGGGAGAGAAAGAGGGAAGGAGGGAGATAGGTAGTGGTAGGGTGGGAGGGATAGAAGGAGGGAGATAAAGAAAGGAGGGAGATAGGGAGTGGTAGGGTGGGAGGGATAGGTACAAAGAGAGTTAGGAAGGGATGGAGGGAGGGGTAGGTGGAGAGAGGTTGTGTGTGAGAGAGGGATAAAGGAAGGGAGAGATAGAGGTGTGGAGGGAGATAGGAAGTGGTAGAGTGGGAGAAATAGAGGGAGGGAGAGAAAGAGGGAAGGAGGAAGATAGAGAGAGGTAAGGTAGGAGAGGTAGGTATAGAGAGTTAAGAAGAGAGGGAGGGATAGGTGGAGAGAGGTTGTGTGTGTGAGGGAGAGAGAGAAGGAGGGAGAGAGAGAGGGAAGGAGGGAGATAGGGAGTGGTAGGGTGGGAGAGATAGAAGGACCCAAAATGGACTTAGTAGGAGGGGGAGATGTGATGGTGGATTGTGGGAAATAGGCACCTAAAATGGATTTATAGGATGGATAAGGGATAAGGAGAATTTTTTTGGGTTGGTATGATGGAGGGGGATGGTGAGAAATGATTTAGAAGAATGATAATAGATAATTTATTAACTTAAGAGATTAGTTCTATACACCTGATAGGTTACTTTATTTGAGCTTATTTTGTTTGTATTGCATTCATCTTCACCATGAGCTCCTTATGTACCTTCTCTTGCACTATTTAAGGTAAAATGGATTGTGGGACATATCGAAAAAAACCTGAAAATAAGTAGACCAAAGTGAATGAGATAGATAATGTATTGACTGAAGAGATTCTTCATGCTCTCGAGAAGTTGAGAGAGATAAATAATTGCATGTTGGAAAACACAGTGGGTTGTGAGTGATTTTATTCTTCTTCTTCTAAGCTCAAGTGTGGATATATTGGGGAGGATTTCTAGGTGGGGGATAGATAAAACTAATTAAATTGACTTGAGGGGTGACTAAAAAATAGGGTTATTATGTGTAGATGGTTTTGTACAAACTCTATAGGGATATTTTGCTCTGAATGCTTCATGATATCTTTACATTTTCTGGTATACACATGTTCATAAATAAATACTTTTCTTATCAGATGCTTATTTCATTGGAGGAATATATTTATTGGCATTGGTCTCTTAATGGCAGGAATGCGAGGACTTATCCGCAATCAACAGAAGACATTCAACATTAATGACAGGTAAAGTCTATGACTTTACTTTGGCAATGACTAATAATACTGAAAAATGTGTCTTTTTATATATATGGCTGAAAGTTAGATGAAATGAGCAATAGTATACAATAACTATGAGATTAGTTAGTATTAGATTAATTATATGTCTGCATGTATATACATATACATATACATATATATATATATATATATATATATATATATATTGATAGGTATATATGTACATACATATATATGGTTATGCATATATGTATGTACATATATAGCTATACATATGTGTGTGTGTGTGTCTATGTGTATATATATAATTAATTTGATAATTAACATGTAGTTCCATTAATTTTTGATACTGATAATTGATAAGAGTATATCATTTTCTTCATATACCTTCATCAAACCACATGTATGGGTCTACCTAACAAATTTTTGTGATTATTTTTTATTGAAAATGACTAAAACATAGTGTAATTAGTGAGAACATAGAAAATAGAAGGTTGAAACCATCATCAAACATATAAGGCCTAAAGGCTGAAACCACACATACGTGTTAACTTAATTGCGGGTTGTTGGGCAGATTTAAGCCCTAAAGTCTTCATCTCCTACAGTTTCCTTCCACATAGTGTAATTAGTGAGAACACAAAAAATAGAAGGTTGAAACCATCATCAAACATATAAGGCATACAAATTTGAGGTTCCAATAACAATCAATAGCAGCATTAGGACACATTTTATAATCATATCATAGTTATATTTTGAATCAAACTACAATAATTGATTGGTTGGTGCGAGAGAAAAACATGGCTCGAACATACTTGAAACATAATTACATTAGCATTATCACATCTTATAATCATATCATAGTTATAACTTTAAGCAGCTAAACAGATCTGATTTGCAAACCAGATCACAAAAATATACTGCTACATTGATCAAAAGTCAATCTTGAATATGGACATCATCAACTGTCCATATTTCTAGGAAAAGGTGGCAACGTGATATATTCACCAGTAGCTGAGTCAGGTCCACTTGTAGGAGGTGATACTTGGTTAATACCTCCTTGAAGGCATGTTGCTATTTGAGCAAGTAATGCCTGGCTTGCATTAGTAGTCAATCCCATTTGTTGTGAGCCACTCCCAACCTGCATATTGTTGATGGTTGTAAAGGTTGGTGTCAAAATGCCCATCATATCAAGTAGGATAGGATGATGGTTGGGTATAGGATCCCCCACTATAGACTTACATTTTCTCTTCTCTGCTTGTTTTGCTTTCTTTTATGCTTCCTTTTGTAGATGTTTAGCCGTGGCCTACTCCTGTCTAATGGTTTTCTCTTGCATTCTTATCATTTTCTGCTCATCTTCTATCACTTTCCTTGCTTGCTTCTCAACCCTTGCTACTTCCTTTATAATTGCTTCTACTTTATGGTCTGCCTTTCTCTACAACATCTTCTCCTTCTTACGTTGTTGCAACTCCTCTTTCCTTTTCTTCTCTACCTCTTGTTGGTTGAACAATTCAATGAAGGTGTCAGATGTTAGTACTTGGGATTGCCTACTAAGGCGAAGAACTCCCGAACGACCTCTCTGTGATGTTCCCTACACCCTCTGCACTAGAAGTTTCAAAAATTTGTTGATTGGTCTTGTTGATTGCAATCCATCATGTGGGGTGCATGGCACAAACTCAACTTCTTCCTCACTAATAGTATTGTCATCTTCACTTTGACCATCACTATTCTCTTGCCAATTCCTTGCATTAGTGAAGTAATGTATCACTTCAGTTGGATCAACGTGTGGTGGGGAAGGCATTGAGAGGCTGACTTCTTCCTCAATTGGATTTATTTGCACTCCAAGGTTTGTGGCTACTTCATGCATCCATTTCGGTTGGCTAACTTGAGTTGGAAAACTCAGGCTTGTTGATGTAGTGGTTGTATCTTTAGTGGAGGGTGCACTAACTGGTTGAACTTCTGGTTGGAAATCTGCTATAACTTGTTGGATTTCTGGTTGAATGTCTAATGTAGCTTCATCACCCCCACTGCATTATGCTGCAACACCACTTGCCACTCCCTTGCATCATATTCTCTCACAAAACCATCGATTACGTCCTCATTGTAACCAAGAAGACACAAGCATGTCTCTCCTGCCATAACATCATCCTCAGTTTCCATTGTGACAAGTTCATCTTATGTTCTAGGAGATGCAACATCATCCTCAATAACATAGCCCTCACTTGGGCCCATGTCGTCAAGGGCTGACCGATTAAGTGGCCATATTTTTGTTCTGCAGAACCCACTAAGAATGTTGCTTGGTTTCAAGGCTTTTCTGAAATATTTTCTTGCAAGACTTGCCAACTCTTCATGTCCAATATCAATATGCAGGTTTGCAGCCTTCCAAATAGTTTTTTCGTCTCTGAAATATGCCTTGAATGGAGCAAAAACGTTGACATCTAATGGCTATAGCTTGTGACTGGTATGAGCAGGCAGCATTAGTAGGTCTATTCCTATTTTTTGTGATTATTCAATAGTCTTGAAAGCCACGTGGCGGCCATGACCATCAAAAATGAGAAGGGCCATGTTTGTTGGTGAAACCCCATCGGGGATATTAGCTACAAAGTGGTCTAACCATTGGAGAAATAGTTCCTTTGTCATCCACGCATGTTCTTGGACTGCCATCAATGCCCCTACCTCGCAATGAAAGATATAGTTTTGCATGTGCCTCTTTGATTTAAACAAGTAGAACCTAGGAATGCTTATCCTAGATACACTTACACAAGCCAGCACTGTGATCCACTCTCTACTTTTTGAAACCAAATGTGGTACACATTTTGTACCCAATTTGGCAATAACTCTCATGCCACAATTCCTACTAGCTTGAATACCAGTCTCATCGCAATTCCATATTCAACTTGCTCCATAGTGGTTAAGTTTGATTAGGTTCTCGAGGTTGTCATAGAATGCTTGCACGATAGAAGAATGAACCATAATCACTCTATCATTATCCACTCCTTCAGCTGTTCTAATTGTCAAATCTAGGTGCCTTCTTCGAAATCTTGCCCACCAAGATCTCCCAAGGACCCCATTTGTGAAAGGATTAGGTCGACATGCAATTATTTGGGAAATTGTGGCTTGTAGTTGATTTACTTGTAGTCTGTGGCCCAATCTTGCCATGTCCTTGCACCATTCAAATACTTCAGTCTCCTCCTCTTCAGTTAAAATTGTATGTGGACCCCTCCTCTTTGTGGTGGTTTGTCCTAACAGCCACACCCTCAAACTGCTAGGTGGCATACCCCACTTGATTGATGTTGCCCTGATTAACATGTTCTATTCTTCAACACTCTTAACTACTCCTTCCATATCAGCATATGTCCACTACCTAATGGGTACAGGTGAGGGCAGTTGCACAACAGGTTAAACATTTGGCTGAATAGAAGGTTTGGCTTCTGTTGTGTTGGTGGCTTCATCTGCAGAATCAGGAACATCTTGTGGGCTAGGATTTGCATGAACTTCCTCATCAAGTTGTGTTTCAACGAAGTGCACCCCACGAGTTACTCTAATTGCACGTTTTCCTCTTCCTACAACCCTTGTAGTCCTTCTAGTAAGTTCCATTATTTTCTAGTTAACCTACATGAACAATAAAAATTGAATAACTTGTTAGTGCAACAAAGAATAACATGAGATTAGTTCATAGAATAATGTGAATAGAAATCATAGCACTCAAACATTAATGACGCCTAGAAAAATCCACTATTGAAAAAGCAATCTTGCAGGTGATGAGAGGTGGAGACTTAGTAATTAGGATTTCTGGATAAAACTGTGCGCAATTTCTCTTCATCAATGTTTTAGATCATAGTCCATGATCCAAAACATTGATGAAGAAAAATTGCACACAGTTTTATCCTGAAATCCTGATAAAAACCCATTGTTGAAACAGCAATCTTGCAGGTGAAGAGAAGTGGAGACTTAGTAATCATGATTTCTATATAAATCTGTGTGCAATTTTTCTTCATCAACGTTTCAGATCATGATATGATCTAAAACGGTGATGAAGAAAAATTGCACACAGTTTATCTAGAAATCTTGATTACTAATGGTCATGGACTATGAAACAGAATGTTATTAAGAGGCGGAGACATTTTCTACAGCTCCATATAAGATTAAATGAAAAAATATTTGAAGATTAAGTATCTTATTATATACCCAATAAATTTTATGATGATAATTGGTCAAAATTATGCCAATGTTTTGTTTAAATCATATTACATGTGACTAATTCATAGTATAATGTCAATAAAAGGCATAGCAGTCAAAAATTCAATGCCATAGATAGAATAAGACAAAGTAATTCACGAGAGAATAAATCAGAATAAGACAGCCAACCCTTCATGCCATACACAAAAATGATTTATAAAGATTCCAAAATGCAATCAAACACCATCAAACCCAACAAAAATCCACTATTGAACAAACAATCTTGTAGGTGAGAGAGGTGGATCAAATTTGTATTGGTCACATGTAAACTCTACATGGCTTGATATGAGGAAATAGTACATGGCATGACTATATGACTATATGACTATATATATATGTATGTATATATGTATGTATGTATATATGTGTATATGTATGTCTACAGTCTGATAAGAATATGACAGAATAAGACAGAATAATTCACTAGGGATCATTTTTCTACCAGTCGGCAGTCACATGTAAATATAAATGATTATAGTCAAACCCTTCATGCCATACATTGAATTGTGGTGGGTGAGTTTCAAATTTGATTTTTTTGTGGGAAACAATTTGTCATTTCATTTTGCAGTGGCCATCTATGCCTGAGTTTTGTTGTGGCCTTTAGGAAATCAATTTTATATTTGGTTTAATTGTCAAAATAGGTGGCTCTATTAAATTTGGTCAAATAAATGAAATATACTATGTTTTTTGGTATATTAGGAGCCTTACACCATTAATTGTTTATGCAGGTACCAGAAGTAGACTGAGTTAATGCATGAAGATGTCAAGGGATGTGTGGGTGATTATGCAACTGATAGCTTATAAAGTTGTTCAATGTTTTGTATTATGTCAGAATGTTGACTATTAACTGTTTATAATGTTTTAAATTATGTGACATTGTGCACCATTAACTGTTTATGTATACATGTAAATACAATGCACTAGAAGCTTTAAGCCACTTGTATGGAGTGCTTATTGTAAACATCATTGTACCTTTTTTAATTCATGAATGACTTTATTTGTGCAAGTTGACTTGTGTTGAAAACATAATTATATCAATATATGTTTAAATTTGTTTTTATTTTGTTGGTTGGTTATAGACTAATTAGTGAACATATACTGGTATAATGTCTAATTTTTAATTGGCATAACTACAACAATTTAATGACTAAAATGTAAATGGATATTGGGGGGGATAGGTGAACGAGGAGTGAACAGAAATCAGATCATGAACGGCAATTGGGGTTTTTCCCCTATAGAACAAAACTCAAACAATTATTTAGAAAACAAAAAAACTACAGATAGTTTACATTAAGTACAAACAAAATTTTTAAATTAAATAATTATTGCTAACAGAGCCGATTAAGAAGGCCACCACTTTGATGGGATATAAACCAACCTTATAATGCGAAAGAGTGAAATCACTGTGATGTAAATTAACTACAATCTTCATAACACCAGTCATGCTAAATAGCATTGAGAGAAAAATTCTCTCTTTACATGTAGTTGGAGTCGAGAAATCTTCCCTAGTCTTTTAGGCTGTAGGCGACATTTTAATCTATCGCTCATACCCTTACAAAAAATTATCTTGACGGATCTTAATTACACAACAAAAATCATGTGATACGAGTTACGGTCACAGCAGAGAACATGAAGGGCTTGCAAAAACTGGACAAAGGTGACAGAAAATATGTGGTGAACACAGCTTCTATCCTCAACTACTATAGATAGTTCCAAAATAATTCCAGCTATCTCTTTTACGCCTATGATATTAGGAATATTATTGAATTTCGGCTCATTTCCTATAAAATGCCTCACTCGTCTTCTCATTTCATCACAGACAATAGTTAGAGTTGATTTTGCTAACGATGAAGATGAAGGGGTTTCAGCTGCTTAGCCTATTTCTGCTTATTTGCATTGTTACAGACTTGGAGAATGTTGAGGCCGCTCAGGTGAAAGTTCATGCCGGCCTTAATCTCGGGGGAGTTGCTTCTGGGGTCAATGTTGGAGTCGATACTCTAGGCATCAGCAGTAAAGTTGACTCTGCTGGAACCCAAGGTGTAAGACTAGACGCTAAGGTTGTGCAACATCCTCAACAATTCCACCCGTAGACCGCATATTTATATATTACTATATTAATATGTATAGCCCACGTATGTGTATCTTGTTAGCGAAATAGCATTTTAATGTAGCTTCCATAACGTGTTTGTCATTGCCAACGATATTCATATAATAATTTATTTGGAAGCATTATTATTTATATTTCTATTTATATATTGTTGTGTGACATTTCTAAAGTAGTTGTATAAGCTTTTGCGAAATTCCCATTTGATCGACTGGTTCAAACTGTCACAGTGTAAATACGTGGAGAATCTAAAATTAACAACGTATTGACGTTCGATTTAGCGGTGAGTACATTATAATCGGTCTCATATAATTTTTCATTTTTCATTTAATGGTTTAATAATTTTTATTTAATCTAAAAATAAAATAGTACAATAGTTAAAGACGGAATAAAAATAGAATAATTATTACTCTCGTATAAGTTTAGAAATATTACCCATATTTACTAATCCATATACCATTTTAATATAATTAAAAGTGAATGAAGAAAAATACTCAAAAAAAATGACACAATATAAGAAATGTCAAATTTAAAAAATATTCATCATAAGTGTGGTTATCATTATATTTTTTTACTTATAGTTAAAATTTTGATTTTTTCTCTCTGATGCAATCTTTCTATCTTTTTTCCTTCTTTGGGAAAAACAAGAAACAAATAAAAAAAAAATTATTTGCAAATTACACCATAATGATTTTCAAATGGTTGAAGTTATCATTAAGCTAAAAGAAATAAAAGCCATGGAGGTTTTCCACTATCCCACCTCTAACAAAAAGCCAGCATAAAATGTATATCTACCTATAGAGAAGGGTGACCCGTCATCACTGAGACTCCAAGTCATGGGAGAGCCCCAAGGAATGGGCCGCCCTTAACTACCTCAGGTTTGCTTGACAAATTGAAAAGGACAAGGTATTGAGACTAAAAAGGAAGGGCAAACAACTTGCAATTTCCCTTCTATTAAAACCAGATATTCACGAGGTCAGAAGAGTGGACTTCCAATGTTCGATTTGTAGACCTAAATGACTCACTATTTGAGGATAGCAAAGTGGATAGTGGACTCCAAGTACAACAGAAGGAATTATGAAAATAAGTTGATCTAGAAATAATAAAGAGAGTGGGAAGATATACCTTTCTACCCATGAGTTGATTCTTCAGGTAGCTCCACTCAAAAGCACCTACACACACAAAAACAAGAAAAATGTTGGGATATGTTTGAGGTCTACCTCAGTCAAACCTTTGTTTTTGTGTTCCCACCTCCACAAACATCCTAATAGCCACAAAGTGTAGAAAGTGATAGAGAAAGTAGAAAGGAAATAGTATTGTTAAGTAGAAAGAACAAACAACTATAATGCTACTCATTAAACAAGATGATGCAAAATGGACAATAAACAACAATATCACCTTCCCAAATGTCGACATGGAAAAAGAAACCCTTCTAATTTTTCTCATGTTTAGGCCCTCCTAGTGATTTTGGCTTGATTTTACCTAGATTTAATGTTCTCATGTGGTCAACACATTCATATTAGGTCTTGGGTCTTTGTGAATCATTAAGAATTCTATGATGTCTTGTAAAAGTGTTGTGAAGTGTTGTAACCCACTTTCACACTTTTCTAGGACATTTTCATTATAATTCACCTAAATAGCCTCTTTTTATCACTTATCGAGTCTTATTTCAAAGTGTTGTAAAAATTTGTAACAAACTCTCACACTTTTATAGGCTTGTCATCACTAATTTGACCCTTTCTTATGTTTAAATAACCCCTTAATACACTTTTCAGCCCTACTTAAGTGTGTTTCGAAGAATAATCCTGTTAAACATCATTAAATACACTTTAATTCCTGACACCCATTAAAATTGCCCTAGTGGGACCAGGTCACCACCTTGGGCGACTTAGTCCCACTTGGCACAAAAATCAAAATTATTTTAAATTTATGATGGGATATTATTCTCTTAACCTTGAGGTCAGCCTGTGATGTGCTATTGTGGAGAAATTTTGTAAAATCAAGTATAAATAAAGGTTTTTCCTCTCATTTTCATCCCCATACATTCATTCATACATTAGCATACATACATTCACTCATTAATTATGCTCAAGCATTCTAGGCATTATCAAGTCTTCATTGGAGGATCTACTTGCATATCTTCAGATTTCTACATCAAGGGTTTGGTGAGTTATAGCATTGCATGTTGTTCATTCATCATTCTCTTTCTATTTCATTTTATTTTCAAGGGTTTGATTACCAAAACGGGGTTTGACCAAGGCAAACCCCTATTCTCTAACCCTTAACCCTTTTTCCCCTCTTTGCATGTGTGCTTTGTAGGTCTTGTATGAAAATTTGTCAAAGAGAAAGGTGTTAAAAGGTGTCATCATTTCATCAAAGTCATTCAAGTCAACGAAAGCCCTAAGAGAAGCCTGGAGATCACTTACAGCCTGATTTCTGCAAATTCAGAACCGAACACCTATCAAGAACAAAAGTATAGGATGAGGGCTATAGATTCCTGCCCTAAATTTCCTAAGATTCATAGGTGGACTAAGTCACCATATATGGCGAATTAGTCCCATTATCAATGTCTTATACATTTATGGATACCCTTTTGGCTGAAACCTGTTCTAGTAGAATCTCCTTGAAATAGGATTAAGTCGCCTTGCTTGGCGTAAGTGTCCCAATTGGCTTCAATAGAAAATTTCATAGGATTTTAGAGCCTCTCTACATCACATTCCAATTTCTAGGTGCACCTCTCCAGTCTCTTTCATTTATGTTATTGTTTGTTTGCATTCTTAGGTCATTTTTCATACCACAATGTGTTTTCAAACATCTTGCATTTCTTAGGTTTTGCATTAATAATCAACATATTTTATCAATTTATCGCATTTATACATTGCATTTAAGCATATTTCATTCATATTTGTATTAGTTTTGAGTGGGGACATTTCCCATTTTGGCCTACCTCTCTCCTTTTAGGTGAAAAACCCTAGAAGTGTTAGAGAATCTTGTGGTGCCAAAATCTTTGTCCACATTTTGGTGAACCCAAATTCCGAACATTATATTTATAATTTCAAGTGCATTTACATCCTAGGAATAGCTCTCATCAACATTGCATTAGATTTTCCATTGTTTAAATTGCATCCTAGGGTTTTAAAAATTGCATTAGTGAAAAGCTCATATAGCTTACATTTTTGCATTGCATTTCATCAAAAATTCAAAAAATTCTACATTTTCATATTATACCTACATCAGAAAATCTAAAAATCATAAAATTCCATTTAAAAATTCTAAAAATTCTTTAAAAAATCACTACTGGGACTAATTCGCCACATTGTGCGACTTAGTCCACTTGCACATTCTGCACTGTAATCTCTATCATATCTAGATCATGTTCTGTATTTCTATTTTTTGTTATTGTATTTCTATTACAGTATCCATATTTGTTGTTTTATTCCATTTCTTGCACTTAGTTTCTTTAAATTCATTTGCATCATGACTATCTGTTTTAATAAACTTTGGATGTCATTAAAATCTTTAATTTACATGTCAAGTTGTACCTTTGGAACTAATCCTAATGACATTGAACTTCCTCATACTCCTTCAACTCCTCATGAATTTCCTCCTCATGATGTTGACATCATTGGAGAAGATGATGGAATCATGAATAAATTCCTAAATGAATTCCTTGACAACCTCAAAGCTAATGCAATATTTTATCCATCCATGAAACAACAAGGTCTTCCTACAATACCACCTCCTAATATATGTTTATTTACTTACATCTTGAAACAAAAGAAGGACCTAAGTTCCCTCCATCAGGTGAACCTAGTTCTTCTAAACAAGCAACCCCTCAACCATTATATGATAACAATGGCACTAGTACTCGAATCAACCTTGAAGAAACCTATGTAAAAGGTTTTAACATTTTAAGTAAACAAAGATTTAACACAACAACTGAACATGACATTCATAAACTCTTAGAGCAACATCCAAAATATGCTAACACAACAGGGTTAGGATATCAAGATCCCTCTCATGATAGCAAGCCTCCTAGAGAATATTGGAGACTTTGTGATGATGGCACAGTGATCTTTGATTCCCCTCTGAATCTGAATTTCCTCCTTCCTCAAGAGCAACCCTTACCTGATAACAATGACAAGGATGAGTATATCACTTTAGGTGACTCCTCCTTCCATTCAGGAAAAGGGTAAATCTAGCAAATGCAAGAGGCCTTACAAATTACAAAAACTCAAGTTTCCTCTCTATCCACCACTTGAATGTGAAAGGAAATTGAAAATACTTTTAAACAAAGGACTCATGTACTATTACCACCTATGAATATGTTGGTGATCTATCCTAAAGATGCTAATGTTCCACATTGTGCATATCATTGTGTTCTTGGACATAGAAGTGATGAGTTTCGCCAATTGAAAGAAATACTAAGCAAGTATTATTTTGATGGTGATAATTGCTATCCAATAATTCCATAAAACCACCATCAAACACCTTATCATGTACTATTTGTAGAACATTCTCTTCTCACTATTACATGACCTTTCCCACCACCTACCTGGGTTCATTCTTGTCTTGCACCTAGTGGGGAAAAAAAAATTCTAGCATTATCCTAGTAATGCATTTGTCGTTGTCCCTTAGCAGTGTTATTCATCTTCTTCTTATACCGATTGAGATTGGGAGGTGGATGACTTTCTCAACGGTTGACTTGCATTTTCCTTACTAGTCTTTTTCTTGTTATTTTTCTTTTTCTTTTGTGTGTTTGCATGTGCATCATGTGCTCCCCCATGATATTTTGTTCGATGTACTCCCTCTTTGTAACATTCCTCTATTTGTACCTTCCTTCTATATTTCATACATCGCTTTCGCCTTTTTCTTTTTACTTTTCTTTTACATGTGTTTTCCTTTTGGGGATGACGCACAGAATTGAGACCGAAATGTCTCTCTTATGTTGACCCAAAAGGCCCCTTTTCTTTTTCTTTTCCTTTTCTTTTGTATGTTTTCCTTTTGGGGATGATGCAAGACATTGAGACCAAAATGTCTCTCTCATGTTGACCCAAAAGATTTTTCATTTCCTTTCACCTTTTCTTTTTCATTTGGCTTGTGTTTTCCTTTTGGGGATGATGCAAGGCATCGAGACACCCTATGTCTCTTCCATGTTGACCCAATAGGATCTTTCTTTTTCTTTGTTTTCGCTCTCTTTGTGGAATTATTCCTATTCTATGTATGTATGGCATGATGACAATTTTGAGCTCTTTAAACAAAACATTGTAGCAAAGAACATACTGATCCCAAATCCATAGATCCCTTATGTTTGGTGTTTTCCTTTTAGGGGCAACCACTTCCTTTCTTTTTCTTTTTCCTTTTCTTCACATGACATAGCCTTCCTCAGAAATATATGACTTGGCATAGGGGCTTTCCAAGTTGGCTCTCATGTATTCTTCTTGTTTGTATTTTACATTTGCAACTTTAAAGTAATTGCTCACAATAGAGTGTGTAGAAATTCCTTTAAAGTGGGGGCATACATTAGCATTATTCATTTTGTATTTTCTCTTTTTCTTGGTTCTTAGTGCATCCTTCTTATTTCATATGATGCATTTTTCACTTTGTGAATGACATTGGGTTTAGTGTCCTTCATGAGTGTGATCTATCTTAGCATATTACATTCCTCTTAGTGGCTTCATGTGACACACCGCATCCCCTAAGTTGCGAATTTCTATTCTTTGATTGGTCCTCTCTTGGAGACATTAGGCACAATGTTCCCTACATTAAAGACCTTGCATGAACTAAGCAAGACTCCTTTGAACAACTTTTGCATGTTTCATGTTACATTTTTTATATGTCCACCTTGCATAACACAACTTGCATGCCTGTGGTGTTATCATGTTTGTTCATGAGCTCCAAGCATATGAAGTTTTGTTTTTCTCGTGAAGCTTGAATTGTCATTTTATTTTGTGGCACCTTATTAAAGTTATCAAGAGGTATAAATTTGGTATGGTTGAGCAGGAAGACCATTCCAATGCATGACTTTCCCCATAGCCACCTGCATGTGTGTGAGTGCATACCAGCCATGAGTGTATGTTTCTCACCTTTTGGGCCTTCTCACCCACCAGACAACCATGAGTTTCATCGCATCAAAGTGGGTATGAATTTTCTTTTTGGACAAATAGCCTAGATCTGATCCACAATAGTATGGACAACCGATCAAAGCTTAATCCGACTCTCTTTTTCCTTCTCCTTCTCTCCCTCTTCATTTACATCATTCTCATGTGTGTTTCTTTGCGCTCATGTTTAGTTTTCCATGGGATCTTCATCATGGGGGCTTGATCATGCCTCTTGATTGTTGTTGTCTCATCTTGCTAATATTGATTCATTAAAACCCCTCTTGATTGCATGTTTGGCTACTTTAGTCTGAGTTTGAAGTAGGTTCATCATCTCACTAAAGTGGGGACTAAATGTGAACACAAAAAAAGCAACCCTTCTACTTTTTCTCATGTTTAGGCCCTCTTAGTGATTTTGGCTTGATTTTTCCTAGATTTAATGTTCTAATGTGGTCAACACATTCACATTAGGTCTTGAGTCCTTGTGAATCATTAAGAATTATATGTGTAGTAAAAATTTCTGGCCAAACTGGACACTAAAATTATTATTTTTAACTAAATCTTCACATTCGGGCACCTATAGTGGCTAAACCGTGAGGAATTTGAAGATGGTACAAAATATAGTCTCATCAAATTTTGTCTGTAGATTCTAAAAATATTTTTTTCAAAATTTTTGGAATTAGATTTCACTTCTTTTTCCATCTCCCATGAAAACTGAGTTTTTTAGAAAACAACATTTTAAAAAAGTGAGGCACACCGTATAACACATAACTTTTTTTCCACGAAGGATAAAATTCTAATTCTTTCAAATTTAGATTTTTAACTCCAATATCTAGTGCTTCCGCTTGGTTAGATAGTTTTTTATTGAATATTTTTTCCTTAATCAAGTTTCAAAGTCAAACTAATTACAATTCAGACACAGCGACCATATAACACATAACTTTTTTGTATATATCAAAATTCAATTTATTTTTTTGCTGGATCAAGGACTTCAATATCTGGTACACTCATATTTTTCAATTTTTTTTTTATAATCTGCTATTTTTCCACATGTGAAGAATAAAGACATTCATTTTTGATGAAAAAATTATGTTTAATAAAACTAAAAAACAAATACATAACAAAACCAAAACATATTAAAATTATATTCATTGGATAGCTCGTTCCAAGGAATACCATAATCATTTCAAATAAAATTTAAATTAATTCATTTGATTCCCCAAAAGCTAAATCAAAAGTGATTTTTTATCAGCATTTTGATAGGTGTAAAGGAGACTTATTTATAGGTATGGTTTAAAACTAGCGAGGTTCTATCCAAGGGGTTTTGATCTAAGGTGATTTGATCAAACCCTCTTCAATTGGAATCCTGAAAATGGAACTTTTTAAGGCTTAAATTATTATATTTTCTAAAAATATGTGATTTCAGCAAAAATCAGCTCCTCTTTGAAATTGTAAACCACTATTGTGGCAGCACATGATCTATCTTGTAAAAGTGTTGTGAAGTGTTGTAACCCACTTTCACACTTTTCTAGGACCTTTTCATTATAATTCACCTAAATAACCTCTTTCTATCACTTACCAAGTCTTATTTGAAGGTTTTGTAAAGAGTTGTAATAAACTCATGCTTTTCTAGGCTTGTCATCACTAATTGAACCTTTCTTATGTTTAAATGACCCCTTAATGTACTTCTAGACTTACTTAAGTTTTTTTTAGAGAATAATCCTATTCAACATCGTTAAATACACTTTAGTTCCTGACACCCATTCAAATTTCCCTATGGGACCAGTTTTCCACGTTGGGCAACTTAGTCCCACTTGGCACAAAAATCAAAATTATTTTAAATTTCTAGTAGGATATTATTCTCTTAACCTTGAGGTTGGCTTGTGATGTGTTATTTTCAAGAAATTTTATAAAATCAAGTATAAATAAATGTTTTTCCTCTCATTTTCACCCCCATACATTCATTCATACATTAGCATACATACATTCACTCATTAATTATTCTCAAGCATTCTAGGCATTATCAAGTCTTCAATAGAGCATCTACTTGCATATCTTGATATTTCTACATCAAGGTTTTGGTGAGTTGTAGCATTTCATGTTGTTCATTCATCATTCTCTTTCTATTTCATTTCATTTTCAAGAGTTTGATTACCAAATCAGGGTTTGACCAAGGCAAACCCCCATTCTCTAACCCTTAACCATTTTTCCCCTCTTTGCATGTGTGTTTTGTAGGTATTGTATGTAAATTTGTCAAAGAGAAAGGTGTTAAAAGGTTTCATCATTTCATCAAAGTCATTCAAGTCAACAAAACTTTAAGAGAAGCTTGGAGATCACTTATAGCCCGATTTTTGTAGATTTAGAATTGAACACCTATCAAGAATAGAAATACAGGCTGAGGGCTATAGATTCCTGCCCTGAATTTCTCAAGATTCACAAGTGGACTAAGTCACCATTTGTGGTGAATTAGTCCCACTATAAGTTTTTTCAGCATTTCTGATACCCTTTTAGCTAAAACCTGCTCTAACAGAATCCCCCCGAAATAGGACTAAGTCACCTAGCTTGATGTAAGTGTCCCAGTTGGCTTCAATAAAAAATTTTTTAGGATTCCAAAGCCTCTTTTCATCACATTTAAATTTCCAAGTGCACCTCTCCAGTCTCTTTCATTTTTGTTATTGTTTGTTTGCATTCTTAGGTCATTTTGCATATCACAATGTGTTTTCAGACATCTTGCATTTCTTAGGTTTTGCATTAATAATCAACATATTTTATCATTTTATTGCATTTAGGCATATTTCATTCATATCTACATTAGTTTTCAGTGGGGACATTGCCCATTTTTTCCTACCTCTCTCCTTTTAGGTGAAAAAGCCTAGAAGTGTTAGAGAATCTTATGGTGCCAAAATCTTTGTCCACACCAAATATAAGCACTCAAGGCCAATAACAGAAGGAAAAATATTGAAAATTATCCAATCGCAATGTTTTTGCAACAAGAATGTGGTGTTGGAGCCAAAATGAAGAGCTTGCAGCCAAGAGTAGTGGTGTAGAAGAAAGACATGAGAGTTGAATGCAAGAGACAGTCCAAGAGAGATCAAGAGAAGTGGATTTGAATTAGCAAAAGAGAGATAGAAGGCTTGAATTTCATTGGTCATGGAGGTAGGAGATATTGCACTCCATACCCAATAGGAAATGTAACACTTCTACTAATTCGAGGGGTAAGAATCCTATCAAAATGGTAGCATGACGTGCAGATGTTCGCATGGCGCAGGCGTGTCCGTAATAAAAATAGCTTCATTAATGCAAAAGGATGTAGCCCAGTGGATGGAGCAAGGTGGCAGCGGAGGATTTTACATCATCAAATTTTCATTTTCTAATGTAGGGGTGATGAAATGGGGAATTTTCCTAGGGTGTAAATTCGTGCCATTACACTTTGCCCCCAATTTAGCGAGCATATGTGTTAGTGTGAATGTAAGGTAAAGTAGAAAGAGGTTGAAGAGAATATACCTTGTAGACACCTAAAAATGGTCTGGAGAATCTAATTAATTGAATACGACTTATTTGATTAATTAATCTTAAATTCTTCTACTTAGTAAATAAATAGAAATATTTATTTATATTAAGTTCATTTATTAATTCTTCTATTTTCTCTCCCAATTAAATAAAAAAAATTAAAAACTTTGTTTTATTTAATTATTATCATTTTCATCATATTATTTCTCTCTTAATTAAATAAACGAAATTAAAAACTTTGTTTTATTTAATTGCTTCTTTTATATTTCTATCATAAATTAAATACGCAACGCAAATAATTTGTGTTATTTAATTACCTCATCACATTTCTTCTTAATTAAATAAAGATATTCTAAAATATTTTATTTAATTATCATTTTTCCTTTTAATTTAATAAAAAAACCCTATAGTTTGATTTATTAAATTATTCAATCCTCTTTTTGCTAAATTTAAATAAATTAAATATTATTTAAATTTATGCATAAATTTTACCATTATTCACTCACCAATAAAATTAAATTTTCAAAATTTAATTAATTGCACTGTCATTCACGGGAAGAGCTTCGGGGTCAAACCTGCAGGAAGTTCTCTCAACAACCTTCCACCCACCTTCCCTCTTATCTTGCCTGGTGTTTTCATGGGGAGAAACCATCCTCCATGATCAACTCCATCTTCTCATTCCATGCCCTTCAATTCTCCAGATTGAATCACAGCCCCTCATCCCGTATCCCTGTGCAATTGTGTTGCCGTGAAAGCTATAAATACAGCTCTTGGCTACAAGAAATGGATCCCAACTTATGCAATCTTACTCTACAGGTTTTCCAGAGCATCCAACATTCATCCAGCATCTCTAGCATTCAACATCAATCTAGCATCCATCCTGCATTTCAATTATGGCAATTTACAGTAGTTTCCTTCTTAGAAGCTTTACTGTAGAATCATTCTAGTTGCATAGTTAATCATATAGGAATAGAATAGCTTAATTCTCATTCTCTAAGTGTCATTTCAATAGTTTAACTAGCTTCTAAATCTAAGAGCTAAGTAGATTAGAGAAATCTTTAGAGTTAGAGAGCAATAGGATAGATTTCTGAAGATTTGTAGTTTAAATTAGTTTAAATTCTTTAAATCTTAGATGCAATGTCCTATTTAGAAGCGTAGATGCATGTTTAACTTGTTTTCCCCATTCTACCGCTTACAAATTGGTGCCCACCGTGGGGCGTAACCCCATATTTTGATTAATTTTTGACAAAAGTGTTCTACAGGTATTGGCGTGATACTTTTCGTGGAATCGAGACTTTTTACAGCATGCCAGGTTTCTGTTACAGCGTGCCCGGTTTCTGTTACAGCGTGCCAGGTTTCTGTTTCAGTGCACCGGGTTACTATTTCAGCGCGCCGCTTCACTGTTTCAGCATGCCACTTCACTTTTTTTAAAATCATTCTTTTTATCTGGATCTAACGCGTTCGCAGCCAGATTTTGTTCTTGTCTAATTTTGGATAAAATTTATCAATCCTAGGATAGAAATGGATAAAATTTATCAATCCTAGGATAGAAATGGATAAAAATTGATCAATCCTAGGATAGAAACTTCACAATTTTCTTTTGGGATTAAAATTCAACATCATGTTTTTATGGAGCAATATCTCCATATAGATTAGATCATTTGTCTTTTGGGTTTAAAAGTGAACAATTTCTTTGTTGTGATTGGGTGATAGGTTTATGCTCCCCTTTATTGGGTGCATCAGAATACTAGACTCACTATAATTTATGCATTTTAAAGCTTTTTAAAACATTTAGACAGGCCTTCCGTAGTGGGAAAAAGTACTTACCCTACGGGAATGACCTGAGTGGGGACAGCCAAAAGCCATGGTATTCCAACCCACTTAAAAATTTATGTGAATTTGGGGAAACCCTCTTTCAACGGAAGTGTGCAAGGTAACCATCCCCAAAATCTTTGTTCTAAAGATTGGAAGGTCTCTTGAGGGAGTTTATCCATTTGCCGCTTCGAATGGAAACCCTATCTAAGAACCTATAAATAGAAGCACGCTTGTCAGTTTCCAAACATTGTAATACTCGACGGTGCAGGGGTGGGGAAGAATCTACCCTCAAGCACTCACCATATAATTGCCAAGGACTGTTTGCTCAGGGGATCCAGTATCCACTTCTGTCACTTTGAGTACGCACCTGGAAAAGACAAAAACACGGGCACCCTCTAGGGGGTGACATGGCTGTGTGAGTCGATGCAATTCCAAGCTGTGGGTCGTTCAAGTATATAACGATGACCTTTTGTCTCTAGGAGTGAGTCTATCTGAAGTGTTTTATCTGTTATAAACCATTGAAAATAAAAAAAGAATCATGTTTGATTCTTAAAAACATACACTATTTTTTTAGATTCTAGGGTTTTTTAAGACAACCATTCTATTCTTGCTTGTTGTGTTTTCTCTCATTAAATTCAAATAAGATCATCACAAAAAATCTTCAAAATCAAAACACTTGTGGAATTCTCATGATTCGAGATTGGGTATCCACCAAGTTTTTCAAGAAATCTCTTGTCAAACGAATTAGAAAACCAAAGAAAACACTTGCATACAAACAACTTCTAAGAAAGCAACGATTTCTATACCAAAGCAGGAAAGTTCTACTCCAACATAAGACTTTCATTCATAGGTATCATGATTTCTCTAGAGGTTATACGGACAAATATGCTGTAGCTCCCTTATATTCACAAGAATTTTATCAAAGAAGAGCTCTTAGGCAACACCACAATCACAGTCAAAGAATTTGTCCAAAATACATCCCACAACCAGCAATACAATACGATACCAGACCAAGTGATTTTCATAGAATAAGATAGTTTCTGTCTTAGCACCTCATGGTTCTATTTTAGCGCTTTGGTCTCTGTTCCAGCGCGTAGCTCCTCTGTTCCAGCACGTAGATCCTCTGTTTTAGCGCTTCAGGTCTCTATTCCAGCATGTAGCTCCTCTGTTTTAGTGCATCAGGTCTCTGTTCTAGCGCATAGCTCCTCTGTTTTAGCACTTTGGGTCTCTATTCCAGCGCATAGCTCCTCTATTTTAGCGCGTCAGGTCTTTGTTCCAGCGCTTTGGGTCTCTGTTACAACGCGTAGAGTCTCTGTTTTAGTGCGTAGTGTCTCTGTTTTAGCGCTCCAGAAAATTAAAAAAAATAGAGAGTTGGTAAGATACTTTTCCAGTTTTCCCATATCGATAACAAGGTTTTCATCAATCCAGAACATTTTTTTCACAATCCAAAACACTTGGGTCATACAAAAGGAAAAATTTACCCTTACACCTAGATCTTGAAACATCTTGCAAAGTGTCATTATCACCAAATCTGAGATTTTCTGTCAAAGTTTCCCTATCAAGGATTTTATCATCCTTTCATCACGAAACTAGATAAGACTAAATCAAATTTTAAATCAAAAACCTCGACACTTCAATCAAAAATCCAAGATCAAAGTATAGAGTAAAACTCTAACGTTTGTATGTCTATTTTCACACGATCAGCATATCAAAAACAACAACAAGAGGAAAACGAAAGAATAGCAGCCATCACTGAAGAAAACCCTTGGGGACAATATAGCAACACTGATCCTCTCACTAACTCACATGAGAAAGAAATAACTGCAGAGGAAATTGAGAAAGTTCAACAAGACCCTCATTTCCATAAATTTATGGAAAAGATGCTAGAGCAAGATATGGAAAAGTATCTTCTATTATTAGCTGACAAAGGTGCTAAGCTTCCGAAAGACTTTGATGTCAATCAACTCAAGGAAACGACCACACCCCAGCCAACTAGTATAGAAAACCCTAATCAAATAGATGCTTTGACAAAACAAATCCAACAATTACAATTACAGTTCCAAAACATCCAACAAGGGCCAACAAAAAGATATTCCTTACAAGACATTTGCCCTTATCCATTCGAGTCAAGCATTAACATGATACCATTTCCATGGTATTGTGAATACCCAACGTACAACAAATACAATGGAAGAACCGATCCATTTGATCACATACGGGAATTTCGAGCCATGAGCATAGAGTTTGCACACGAGGACTCTTACCTACTACGATTATTTGCAAGGAGCTTAGGAAACACTTGCATGGAGTGGTTTTCTAAATTGGAACCTGGGATTCAATCTTTTGAAGAACTGATCAATAGGTTCATAACACACTTCTCATTCAACATACAACATGGGGTAACCTTAAAAGAACTCTACAACACCAAGCAAGCCAAGGGTGAAAAGTTTCTTTCCTTTCTCCAACGATGGAGAAGGCTATTTGCTAAATACCCTAGATCTATTCTTGAAGAGGAGAAGATAGAGATGTTCATTGATAACTTAGTGGATGACATGAATTACAGATTGGACTTACAATGTCCATCTACATTTGAACAAGTTATTGAAAAGGGGCTCAAGATTGAAGAGGCTCTAATCAAAAGAGGAACGATCAAACACTTCATTGAAGGTTCAAACAATAACAATTCCTCTAACAACAACAACGAAAAGCCAAGATTTTGGCAAAAGAACAAGAATACTGATACCATGATCGATACACACACATCTAAACCAGTATTCACCCTGACGCCAACCCCTACAAACAAACAAAACAATGGTCTTAATATCAAACAAAGTAGTGATCAAGGGAATAATCAAAACAGTGGAGAAACAAAAACTCAATCATTCCAACGACCATCCAATAAACGAAAAATTCATGCCATTAGGACAATCATTGGAATCAGCCCTCAAAGAACTTTTAGACGAAAAACTCATTCAAGTGAGGCTAGAAATTGGGACCCTCAAGTCAAACCGTCATGGTGGAATGACTTACATTACTGTCACTACCATCAAAATAAAGGCCACATGACTGAAAATTGTTGGCAATTAAAACATGCGGTACAAGACCTCATAGATCAAAAAAAAGCATTTGTAGAGGGACATCAAACAAACAAAGATCATACGACATTCAAAAATCCTCTACCCAATTATCAGAAGGGAGAATCTTCTTCCGCAAACACCAAGGGTAAAAACATTGGTTATGTTTATGACACAACGATTCTTTGTTTTTTCTGCTGCCAAGGAGGATGAAGAGTTATGCAACCAAATCAATCATAACAATGACATTACATCTACCAATTTGGTACAACATATGGACAAATCTGAAAACAAAATTAATGTAATCACACTCAAAGGGAAACAACAGTACCAACCAGTTAATGCCACAACAAGGGCACAATCCAAAGTTATATTGAAAGGAGCATCAATATCATCCCCATATGTGGATCCTCCCTCTAATCAATATAATCTCATTGATCAATTGCAGAAAATACCGGCACAAATATCCATCTTGGAACTTTTAAAAATTTCCCCATCACACAAAGAGGTTCTTGAACAAGCTCTTGTATCAGCCACGGTACCTAACAATTTGGATGTGTTTCAGTTCCAAGCTATGGTGGGACATCTATCCGCACCTCATTTCCTTTCATTCTCCAAACATGATGATGTATCACTCACCCATCCACATAATTCCGCTCTTCACATTGAAGTCCTCATCCATAAACACTGTGTAAAGCGTGTCCTGATAGATGGAGGGGCTGGTTTAAATATTTGTACCTTAAATCTGATTCGTGCACTAGGATACTCAGATGAAGCCATTGGTACAAGAAGAAAAATCACAATCAAAGCATATGATGAAGAAGAAAGGCCCTCTAAAGGGTTGATCATATTACCCATTCAAGTAGGACCTATTATCCAAAAAGTGGTTTGCCAAGTCTTAGATAGGGAACTGACATACAACATACTGTTGGGACGCCCTTGGATCCATGATATGCAAGCAGTACCTTCTACCTATCATCAATGCCTAAAATTTCCCGTTAATGGACAAGAGGTAACAATCACAGCAGACTACAATGACACCCAAGCTTTTCATACATTGAAGACATCTCAAGATACATTCATACCTCACAATAGAGAAGTAGCACATCAGATGGTGAGCAATAGCAGAACTTCATATCAAAGTGGCTTCCAAAACAACAAAAATCACAAGAGATAAGGGTGGCACAATCTAACCCTTCAAATGTTGAAGAACAATTTGCTCCACTCTCACATCAATTCACCAAGGAAGTACAGATAAGTGACAAAGGAATAAGCGAATAAGGTGTTGGACACTCATTTCATCTATCAAAAATGTTACTCTCCTTACAAACGTATGGACAGCCATCTACAATCACCCAAAATTTAGAACAATCTACAACAGCATTAGATGGCAGATTTGTAAAAGCTGGGAACTTAGATGAAGAATCATAAGATAAGGCCATACTAAATTGGCTTTATAAGGATGAGGAAGCCTCTACTTCTACAAGTAATATCATAGAGACAAATCAATATGGAAAGGGAAAAACTATTCTGGAGAAGATGGGATATTCAGGACAGAGACCTCTTAGGTTAAGGAAACAAGGCATAACAGAACCAATCCAGCCTCTTACGCTCCAACATAAGGATAAAACAGGACTAGGATATGCAACAGAACAAGGATCTCTTGATCGAGGGAAACAAAGTATAATAGAACCAATCCAAGTCCTCGCAATTTAGCAGAATGGTAGAACTAGACTAGGATACACCGAAGGAGCAAGAGCAGAAATCACCAATAAAACTGAGGAGCATATTCTTCAAATACGGGATAACTCTGAAACAGATTCAAATGAATATGAGTGTGACAACTTATCAGATGTTTCCTATGAAGATATTCAGATTGACATTATCAAAAAGTATACCCCCAAATGTGAGGAGGGTCAAAGCTTGAGTTTTAATCCTATTGTCTTTGAAACACAAAATTTCGATGACTCAAGTGAAGATGAACGGACATTGATTGAGATAAATGATGTGGAAGAAAATACCTTTGTAGGCCTCGACATAACCACTAACAACCTCGACGACATTTCCGTCTGAGCTTTCACAAACGCTGACCTCAACCCATCTAATGATTCGTTGCCTTTACTACATCCCGAGCTTATCGAATGGGAACCCCAACACCCTATTGATCTCCCTATTTTTGAAAATTATTCCGCCATTATTAATTACCTTTGTTGTGAGGAATCCAATACTTGTTCTACTAATACTTCTTTTAACGATGCTTTTAGGCAGGAGGATGCCAAGCCTTCCAGTTGCAAAAATATGAAAGAAAAAAATGGATCTAATGGTGAAAACCATTCTATGGCAATATTTGATCCTAAAATAGTAAAAACAAAGAACACATCCAATGGTGAAAACCTCATTGAGGCACCAAAGGATGGAAGGTTTGACATCCTCCCACAACATTACCATGAAAGATCATCAATATTGATAGAACCCACATAGTCTATTAATATTAGCACAGCAGAGAAAGCAAGAATCCTACACCTGGCAGCATCCATGACAGATACAGAAAAGCCAAATTTTATCAAATTCTTTGAAGAATGATGCATCAATTTTTCTTGGTCATACTCTGACATGCCAAGCTTAGACACAGATCTCATTATGCATCACTTATCCTTACCAGCTGGCACTAAACCAGTAAAACAGAAGCTGAGAAAAATGCATCCACATGTTGCATTATTAGTAAAAAATGATTTGAAGAAACTACTAGATGTTGGATTTATCAGATCTATTGATTATGCGGAATGGATATCCAACATTGTACCTATTTCAAAGCCAGATCACACCATTAGAATATGTACTGATTTCTGATATTTAAATAAAGCATGTCCAAAGGATGATTTTCCTTTACCAAACATAGACATGATTGTAGATCTAACAGCTGGCCATCAAATGTTATCACTCATGGATGGATTTTCAGGATACAATCAAATCAAAATAGCTCCTGAAGACCAAGAAAAGATAGCATTCACATGTCCATGGGGCACCTTTTGCTGGAACATCATGCCTTTTGGGTTAAAGAATGCAGGAGCTACATACCAGCGAGCTATGACAACAATCTTCCATGACATGATGCACACATTCATGGAGGACTATGTGGACGATATCTTAGCCAAGTCTCACACCAGGAAAAGACATCTAGAGATATTGGCCAAAATATTTGACAGGTTGGAAAAATTTAAAGTCAGATTGAATCCTAAGTAATGTGCCTTTGGAGTAACATCAGCAAAACTCCTTGGATACATAGTTTCTACAAAAGGAATTGAAGTAGATCCAACAAAAGTCAAAGCCATCATGGAAATGCCACCTCCTAAGAATATCAGTACATTAAGATCTCTACAAGGCCGACTATAGTCCATCAGAAGATTCATCTCTCAACTAGAAGATCGGTGTCATCCATTCAATCATCTTTTGCATAAAAATGTGTCTTTTAAATGGGATGAACAGTGTGAGAATACTTTCAACCACATCAAGCATTATTTAATGACACCACTAATATTGGTACCACCCAGTGAAGATAGGCCATTGTTGCTATATGTCGCAACAATAGATATTTCTTTAGGAGCCTTGCTAGCACAAGAGGATAAAGAAGGAAAGGAACAGGCTATATACTATATCAGCAGGACACTCAATGGACATGAAGTAAACTACACCTTCATTGAAAAATTATGCTTAGCAGTAGTATTTGCAACACAAAAATTGCGACACTATATGCTCACTCACATTGTCAAGCTCGTTGCAAAAATTGATCCTCTCAAGTATTTACTGAGCAAGGCAGCTTTAACAAGAAGGTTGGCAAAGTGGTTCATGCTCCTCAGTGAGTTTGACATTCAGTATGTTGAAAGGCGAGCTATCAAAGGACAAGTCATCGCTGACCAATTAGAAAAAGCTCCATTATCAGACAGTCATCCTATGACCATGGAATTTCCTGATGTGGATATCCTCAATGTTACAACACAACCATGGCAACTCTACTTCGATGGATCCTACACACAACATGGATCAGGGGCAAGAATTTTATTTGTCACACCTCTTGGGCACACAATTCCACAATCTTACAGGCTTACCTTCCATTGCACTAACAATGTGGCAGAATATGAAGCTTTGATCCTTGGAATTAAAGTGGCTATTGACTGGAAAATCACAAAACTACAGGTGTATGGAGACTCCCAGTTAATCATCTATCAAGTCAACAATGATTACCAAACTAAGGATGACACACTGATTTTATACAAGAGGCTGGTAGATGATCTAAGAAAATACTTCATAGAAATCAAATTTGAGCAGATACCAAGATCAGAGAACAAAGCAGCAGATGCCATGGCCACAATAGCATCTCTTCTACAAATGCCTGAAACGCAAGATCGTTATCGATTTATTGTAGAACAAGTATCAAATCCTGCATACGCAAATCCCAAATCCCAAACCATAAGCCTTTTGGATAGTGCCCAATCTTCCATTTATGGATACATTTATACTTATCTAAAAGATAATATCTTACCGCCAGATCTTTCTCACAACCAAAAGCGCAACTTCATACGCCAATCCGCCAAACATACCATTATTGCTGACATCCTTTACCGTTGAGGCCTAGATGGTACTCTTTTGCATTGTTTAGAACATAACGAATCCGCTTTCGCTTTACATGAGGTCCATGAAGGAATTTGTGGTACACATTCAAGTGGATTATCTTTAGCCAAGAAACTCCTTCGTTTGGGGTATTACTGGCCACACATGGAGCAAGAATCTTACAAGTTTGTCAAGAGATGTCAAAAATGCCAGATTCACAGCAATCTTATACATGCACTGGCACAGGAGCTACATCCATTCACAACTACATGGCCTTTCTGTCAGTGGGGATTAGACCTGGTAGGGAAAATCAACCCATCTTCATCTAATGGACACAAATTCATTATCACAGCAACAGAATATTTTATAAAATGGGTGGAGGCGGTTCCCTTAACCACAATCACTGGGAAGCAAATATCATCTTTCATACTTAATTATCTCATTTGTAGATATGGGATACCCCAATCAATCATTACAGATAATGGTAGACCTTTCAAGAACCAAGATGTCCAAGAGCTGTGTGAAAAGTTCCACATCCAACATCGCTTTTCAACCCCGTATTACCCTCAAGGTAATGGACAGGCAGAAGCTTCCAACAAAACAATCCTAAAGATTCTCAAGAAGACTATAAATGAGGTAGGGCGTGATTGGCATGTTTAGCATAACCCTACTCTTTGGGCTTACAGGACTAGCATCAGAACACCAACAGGAGCTACGCCATATGCTCTTGTTTATGGATTAGAAGCAATATTACCCATCGAGGTAGAAATTCCATCCCTTCGAGTTTCACTAAAGGGACTCATTTCAAATGAGGATTATAGGATCTTTAGACTTCAAGAATTAGAGCTACTTGATGAACGTCGACAACAAGTTGTCAATCATTTGACAGCCTATCAACAAAGAATGTCTAGGAACTATAATCATAGGGTTAAGCCTAGAGTCTTCCAGATCAGAGACTTGGTCCTACGGGAAAACCCTAGAAATCAAGCAGACATAGAAAAGAAGGGAAAGTTCAAACCCAACTAGATAGGGCCTTATGTTATCATATCATTCTATGGATCAGGAGCATACCGGCTATCTACACCAGAAGGAGACATGTTGGAGGAGCCCATGAACAGCATTCATCTCAGGCGATTCTACACTTGAGGATATCTAGTGCACGGTCAATAAAGTTGTCTTGATGAAAACCTGGAAAGCAGGCATCATGATGATAGAAAAGAGAGAAAAACAAAAAAATACAATAAAAATAAAAATACAAAGAAAAGGAAAGAGGACACAATAAAAACAAGTGATGAAAACCTGGCAAACAGGCGTTACTTGTGATTTTCATCAAACTCCTCTATCTATTAGGTACAGTTTTGTTACGATTGTTTCCTTTCATATCATTTCCATCTATCATTTGAGATAATCATTATCACTATCCATATCATAGAGGAGATATCATGTTTTACCCTGGCTTGGGGGCAACATCCTAGTGTTATCTGGTACAAATGAACTTTCAGCTTACATGGAAAGGCAGTCAAACATGACAACATCAAGTGACGATACTTGCAAAAATACAAAAACATCATAAAATCAAAATCCAAAAATATCAGAAAATCCATCAAAATCCAAAAATATCATAAAATCCATCAAAATCCAAAAACATCAGAAAATCAAAACCCAAACACATCAGAAAATCAGAAAATCCATGCAAAAACATTCATAAAATTGAAAACACAAAAATAGAGTCTACATCAATTGAAATTGGAGTATGTGTTAGTCAAACTACGTGGTCTCTGTGTATATAACATAGGCAAGACTAATCTTTGATCCGTCCCCGAGACCCCTAGGATAGGTCTTTAGGTTACATCATTTGGTCAAACATCTGGGAATATCATGCAAACATCAACACACACATCTCAACACTGATGATCTAATCTGAATAATGATTTGAAAATACATTAAGTAGAATTTGAATTGTTGTGCTTGTTATTTTATCATTTGCTTATCATTTCTTTGGAGCTACTCGATGATGTATTGAACTAGAGAAGCAAGGAAGGAGAATGATACCTTTTCTTTGTTTGTTGTTTGTGAGTTAGTCATTATTATTTTGTGAATTGTCGCAGGAAGTGCTCTACCAAGTATCATGGATGACATTTCGATTCACTTAGGAAAATGATTAATTCTTGTTTGTTTACGCAAGAAATGCTCAGGTCATCATTGGTCTATCTTATACCTTGATGCTTGTGTTCACTTGCAATATCAAATATCATGAAAGAAATACTCAGGTCATCATTGGTCTATCTCATATCATTGATGCTTGTATTCGCTTTCAACAATTTAAAATAAAGCTCAGTGATGATACAAAGCAGAATAAAAAGATTATTGAAATGACAATTAGGTTTGAATTGATAAAATAGGACTGCATGGTTAACATAGATTACATTCATAATAATACATCTACAGAGTACTGGTTGCACAAGTTACAAAGATTCATTCACAAATGATGTTATCTTCTCTTATTAAAGATTGAGTATACTTGACACATACAATTTTCATAATGGAATGCATATAAAATCATTTCTTCATCTCATCATAAATTTCACAATAAACATCTCATTTTGTGGCATCATATACACATTATGTTACATCATGCATTTACGTCTCATCACATTTTCACTATCATGTAGTTGCAAAATCATTCATTTACATTCATTTATACACATCATTCATTTACATTCATTTATACACATCATTCATTTACATTTCATTAGATACATCATTACATTTTCATCGTACATCATTACATTTCATCCATACATCATTCATTTACATTCATACATCATTACATTTTCATCATACATCATTACATACATCATTACTTTTCATTTGTACATCATTCATTTACATCTCATATATCATTTCATTTACATTTCATTCATACATCATTACATTTCATTCGTACATCATTCATTTACATTTCATCATCTCATTAAGAAAAGAAATACTCATCAATATCGTATCACATCATCATTAATGCATCCATACAAGCTAGTAAAATAAATCATCATAAAACATAGGAACTAAAATGCATCCATCACATCAATCATGTAGAACACATCATAAGATCAATGCATCCATCACATAAATCATGTAAAACATATCATAGATCAATCGAACCGCTGCACATATATATCTCATCAAGTGTCAAGTATACAATGAAGTCTGAAAAGGATGAAAATAACATCATGTCAAAAATGGTTGTATATGTCTCTCAATGGGTACACAACTGATATCAAGTAGTACTTGCACTAGAAGGAGCAGGTCTCGCACCAATATCACGACCACCACCAGATGTCCCAGGATCTCTCAGATCTCTCGGATCCCTCAGGAGAGAATGTGTCACACCTCTGCTCACTATCCTCGAATGAGTCCTCTTTGAGCGAGACTGAGCATAACTGACTCTCTGCTCTGGGGGGCAAAGCTCATGATAACGGCTCCTGTAAAACTCAATCTCAGCACCTGCCCGCATAGCCTCTCGCATGTAATCTGCCACAGAGGTCCCATTTGCCACTCTCTGCAATATCTCTGCAGTAGCTTGTGTTGTCTCTGCTGCCTGTCTGATAGTGTCTCGCTTTGCAATCAAGGTTGTGATCTGTGCCTCAGCAGTGGTCAACTGTGCTTGTACACCTCCTAGCTGAGACTGTGCTATCACTGCTGCCTGTAGAGCCCCATCTCTCTCACCAATTAGAGAGGTAATTTGTGTCTGTCCAGTAGCTAGTTGTGCCTACATCTGAGCCTGTGTCTGTGCTAGTAATCCCTACACTTGTGCTAGCTATCCCTGTAAGGTTTGAACCTGCACCTCTAAACCTGCAACCTTTGACCGATCTGCCGACGAGGTAGCAACAGCCTGCCTCTTACGAGGTGCACTAGTAGATGGCTCTGTGGTACCTGCTATGCCCGGTCTCCCCCCATCTCCACCATCATCATCACTGCTATCGTCGCTACTATCATAACTCTCACTGTCATCATCACTGCTACTCTCACTGTCATCATCTCTCCCCCGTCTCTGACCAACCTGACCACCCCCTGCTGGTACTGCTGTTGGTGCTGGTGCTGGTGCTGCCGCTGGTGCTGGTACTAGCTCATCCGGAATAGTAATATGTGGAGGAGGGTGCAGAGCCAAATACTGTCTACACTCAGGAGTAATAGGTGCCTCAACAATGTCCCATCGCATATCCCATGCTGATGGCTGTAGAGCACGGTAACCCTCAACAAGTGCCCCATAAGGAAAACTAGGACCCCAATCACTGACATCTATCCATCAACATCCATAATGCACTACTCCCTATGGCATACACTGCACAATACCATACTACAAGTAGACGCGACGAAACAGGAATCACTCCAAGATCCTGGGGCTCTTCCCGATCAAATACATCAAATCGAACAAGAACCCTAACTCGATATCATCATCATCCCAGTCATAATAGTCTAAATAGGGACGCTGGGTCACTGCCTCCACATCATCAATAATCTGCCTCCAATAATCTAGCTTACCCATCATATGCTAGGTAGGCCTGCCTCTATATCGAAACACATAAGGCCTCGTCGATGGTCTTGCTAACACTGGCACGGGATGCATAACAGCAATATGCTCCCATGCCCATACCTGGAGAAGGGTAGCTCCCACCGATAAATTGCTGCCGCCGAGGTACACGATCCAATGCAAATCATGATAGAGCTGAGCAAGCATGCACATGCCCCAAGCATATCTCATCCTGTGCACCACCAGACCCTCTAATACTCAACCCCATCCAAGAGATAGACCCTTTGACCTCTTATCAGGACAAAGGAATCCACCAATAAAGCTGGCCAAAACTGAAGGAAGTGGAGCATATGAATCATGCATCTCTACCCATGGAATCCACTCTCCCGCAATATGGGGATCCTGAAAGACTCTCCGCATAGCCTCTACCCCACCAACCTCCTCTGAATCATGCACGACAATCTCCCCAACAAAGGGAATGCGAAGAATACGCCATACATCCTCTGGTGTCACAGTCATCTCGCCAGTAGGTAAGTGAAAGGTGTTGTGGTCACTATGCCACTGCTCTGCTAAAGTTGTCAACAGACCCCTATTAAGTCTAATATGGGGCATGTCCAATAATGTCGCTAAACCACAATCAGTAATATGATGTCTCTCATTTGGTGAAAGTCATGGTATCATATCAAAGGGCCACGGGAACTACTCTCGCACCTGAATAACATCTAAATGCTCCTGTTATCATACAAAAAGAATATTTTACAGATCAATACATTACCAATCAGCATATCCAACATCACGAGGTTATCAATTACTAAAAATTGTGCTTTTACCTATCAAACGATCAATTTATCAAGAAGGAACCCTCATCTATCAATCAGGTTCATTCTTTCAGACATTCTAAATTATTCCTCGCCTATCATGAGGGTAATAATTATCAAATCAATGGATCTCACTCATCATCAGATCGTTTACCATTTATTTTAGTCACAATCAAACTAAAATAGATGGCATCAACAAACAAATTGACGAAATAAAAAATAAAGTGCATAATTTTTCATCAATCTATACCTCCAAGTGCTACAAAATCTTACTGAAGTGCTACAAAATCAACCTAAAGCGCTAAAAAGTCTGGCACGCTGCAAAATCTTATTGACGTGCTACAAAAACAACCCAACGCGCTAAAAAGTCTGGCGCACTATAAAATACCACTAATGCGCTGCAGATTTGACCCTATGCGCTAAAACTATGACGCGCTACACTAAACTATGGACGCGCTCCAGATTTCGATGGGCGCGCTAAAACTATGGCATGCTACAACAGATCAGCGATGCGCTAAACTGCGTTTGCCACGTGCTAAAAAGATAAAAATGTGCAAAAAGGCATCAAAAGTATGGGCGCAAAATACGAGGAGGATTTGGGGTATATACCGGAGGTCCATAGTCGGCCGGACGCTGGTGACGTCACACACGCTCGAGTCGATGGGTGTGGTAAGGGATCAGCACCCTAAAGCTCTAGCACTCTAAGGGTCTCTATCACAAGATTGTCAAAGTCAAATGCACAAATGACTTTTGAAAATGACCTTTTGAGCATTTATAGGTTATTTTTTGGGGGATTTATTTATTTTTTCCTTCTGAGGAGTTAATTCTTATCTATCACAGGGGCATTTTTGGACAATTTTGTCGGGAGATAAATTGTTTCCTCACCAATTCATCATCAAATCATCATAAAAATTCAAAATTCTTGAAAAATCATAAAAAAATTCAAAATTCATCAATTTATCTCCCGAGGGGGCATATATCGCTATCATTTCGAAATTTATTTTCTGAGGCAAGTCTGGGGCATATTTTAAACTTTTCATCAATACTGGCAGCTGAGGCAAAATCATTCTTTGAAGCAATGTGTAAACACATCACTTCAAAGAGGGGCAAAATGTAGACACCTAAAAATGGTTTGGAGAATCTAATTAATTGAATACGACTTATTTGATTAATTAATCTTAAATTCTTCTACTTAGTAAATAAATAGAAATATTTATTTATATTAAGTTCATTTATTAATTCTTCTATTTTCTCTCCCAATTAAATAAACAAAATTAAAAACTTTGTTTTATTTAATTATTATCATTTTCATCATAGTATTTCTCTCTTAATTAAATAAACGAAATTAAAAACTTTGTTTTATTTAATTGCTTCTTTTATATTTCTATCATAAATTAAATACACAACTCAAATAATTTGTGTTATTTAATTACCTCATCACATTTCTTCTTAATTAAATAAAGATATTCTAAAATCTTTTATTTAATTATCATTTTTCCTTTTAATTTAATAAACAAACCCTATAGTTTGATTTATTAAATTATTCAATCCTCCTTTTGCTAAATTTAAATAAATTAAATATTATTTAAATTTATGCATAAATTTTACCACTATTCATTCACCAATAAAATTAAATTTTTAAAATTTAATTAATTGCACTGTCATTCACGGGAAGAGCTTCGGGGACAAACCTGCAGGAAGTTCTCTCAACAACCTTCCACCCACCTTCCCTCTTATCTTGCCTGGTGTTTTTATGGAGAGAAACCATCCTCCATGATTAGCTCTATCTTCTCATCCCATGCCCTTCAATTCTCCAGATTGAATCATAGCCCCTCATCCCGTATCCCTGTGCAATTGTGCTGCCGTGAAAGCTATAAATACAGTTCTTGGGCTACAGGAAATGGATCCCAACTTATGCAATCTTACTCTGGAGGTTTTCTAGAGCATCCAACATTCATCCAGCATCTCCAGCATTCAACATCAATCCAACATCCATCCTCCATTTCAATTATGGCAATTTACAGTAGTTTCCTTCTTAGAAGCTTTACTGTAGAATCATTCTAGTTGCATAGTTAATCATATAGGAATAGAATATCTTAATTCTCATTCTCTAAGTGTCATTTCAATAGTTTAATTAACTTCTAAATTTGAGAGCTAAGTAGATTAGAGAAATCTTTAGAGTTAGAGAGCAATAGGATAGATTTATGAAGATTTGTAGTTTAAATTAGTTTAAATTCTTTAAATCTTAGATGCAATGTCCTATTTAGAAGCGTAGATGCATGTTTAACTTGTTTTCCCCATTCTACCGCTTACATACCTTAACCATTGAGGAATCATATCTTCGATCTAGTGCACCTAAATGTGAAGAAGGTAGCTCTATAGGTGCTCAGTCCTGTAGGGAAACCTTAACATAAAAGAGAGAGAGCTAGCTCCACAGGTACTTAGTATAGTGGAAAGAAGGAACTTCACAAGTTCTTGGTCCTACAAAGGGATCACCACAAGTTATCATTCGTATGGGGCTTGAGATGAAAGGACTCTATAGGTGCTCAGTTCTTATGAGTTTGATGTGAAAGGCCCTTACACTTGTTGTCGGTCCTATAAGGAAAGATTGATGAGGTGCTCAGTCCTGCTAGGAAACCTTGTTTGTAAAAGCGGATTTATAGGTGCTTGGTCCTACAAAGCAACATGTTAAGTTGTAGACACAACATGTTAGGTAGAAATTTTCAAACAGGCAGGCACATCACAGAGCAAGTAATTGAAAGAGAATTTTTTAAAAGGGTCCCCTTGAAAACCCTTCAAGACAACAAGGGGTCCACTCAAAGGGACATTCAGATTTGAAAAGCATAACATTTTTTGCGAATGATTCTATCATCAAGGAATCCTTTTGAAAGATCTCTTTCATCAAGGAATCCAATAAAAACAATGCTTCTTCTCAAAGGAAAATTTTTATACTTTTTCATGATAAAAAGTACTCCTTTTTCGAAGGAAACTTTTTCAGTTTTTTTTTCTATGAATTCATTCTTGAAAGAAAAATTTCACTAAGGGGTCCTTGTTCAAGAATGCATTTTTGAAAAATCAAAAAAAAAATAGTAAGGGATTCATTGGCCAGCAAATTCACCTTATTGAAAATCAAATTAGTATGGTAGCCCCCCCTTAGGATGGTGCATGCAAAGAAGAGGATCATGTGGCATCCTAAGGAGATAAAAAAGAGGAAAATACGTTGTAGCCCAAGATACATTGTGATATGTAAACATGGAAATGTTGACACACACACAAGGGACAACACATAAGCACCGCAACATTACTAAGTAGATAAAGAGACAAAGAAAGATAAAGAAAATGAGAGACAAGCAAAGATGATAAAATCAAGAGACAAGGGGATCTCAGTGTTTGGGGTCGAATCTATTCATATGTATAAACAAGTATCACTAGGGGTATGAACGAATGATCATCAGGCCCCAAAGTTCTCAAATCATGAAGAAGAGTACATGAAGACAATTTATGAAAAATAAAAAGTTTGGTCAACATGGAAGGGAGGCCTAAATTCCCCCAATGCTTTGCATCATCTCTAGTTGTCAAAAATCAAAGTCATAACATATAGAGGAATGATGAAACATATAGAGGAATTTCACAATAAATTTTCTAGGCCTATATCCAATCAGTTACAAGGGTAGCAAGGGTCCTCTATCAAGGACTACAAACGCATGAATACAAGCACAGGGGGAACACAATATACACACAAATCCAATCTACAAATAAAGAAGAGGTACAACCCCTACTCCTCATAGAACTTGAGTTGTCCTACTCCCAATCTAGATCATTATACAAGGAGGGAGGATGATCCTACAAGGGTGAGAAAGCAAGTGGAGTACCGTTTGACTCTCCTGCAAAAAGGGCCAAGGAAGAAGGCCCCTCGAGGTCTTCTTCATTGAGCTCTTGTGAGGTAAGGGTCATCGATCTTGCAAAGATTGAGGATAGAGTTGGGACATCATTCATTGAGTTAAACATGTACTTCACCAGAGTATCATTTATTAACTGGGTGTGAGAAGGAGGCACCCAAGATCCACTATGAAGGGGAAGGTAGAGGCATGAGGTAATGTGCTAGCCAGAGAATAGGGGTGATAGAGTAAGGATAGAAAAAGAGAAATCATGAGGGTTGCATAAAGATTGGTTTTGAATTTAATATAAAGGTAGATTTTAGCAACATAGAGGAAAGTGAATTTCAAATTAGAAGTTATATTGGCATGAGGAAAAGAACGAAGCAGAATTAGTTTGAAGAGATGAAGAAATAATGCTTAGTGAAAAAGGAAGGCATAGAGAGAGGAAATGAATTAAGTTTGAATAAAAACTGAGTTGAGTTATAAGTGCAGAGTGAAAATGGATGAATAGGGGAAATTCATAATTCAGAAGACTAAATAAAATTATTTGATTATAGAGAATTGTATTCGTATAATAATTCTAGAAATAAAATTGGGTTTTCTTCTTTTCAATCTAGTGTAAATTGGACTTGATGTTGGGTTGACAAATGAAATTGTCAATATAATCAATTCTTGATTATAGGAGAGCATTTTTTCATGAAATTTGTGTTTGTGGTGTAGTTGTTTTATTTTTGTTTGTGTCAGTGTTTTAATTAGTATTAATTTAAATTCATAATTCAAAACTCATTTTCAATAACTAGTGTTACCTTAATTTACTTATTCTCAAAATAGTAAAATTAGTGATCAATATTAGTGTTATTCTAAGTTCATTTTCAAAATAAATAATTTAGTGTTTATTTTCCAGAAAGTAAGCTAGCATTCTATTCAAGAAGAAATAGTACTAATTACTTTTAAAGTATTTTATTTTGTAAGAAGTAATTAGTTGAAATTTTATTTTTAAGTTAAAAATTTTAATCAAGAATTGAAAACCAGAAACCCATAGCATTTGGTATCAATGGTGCCTTTGGCTCATGTTTACGGGTAATTCCTTTACAATTGAGCTACTATGTCTATATCCTAACACAAATACAATAATGACGTCTATAGCATTGTCCCTTTTAAATCATGAGGGGGAAATAAGGGACATCTTGATGGTATTAAAATCCAAGGGATGGGTAATCTCTCTTGGATCAATAATCTAAAAGGATAAATCAAATGAACCAAAATCAGCTAGATCAAACTTAGAAAATTTCCTTATAAGATCCAAATGAATTTTATTTAAATTGTTTATGCTATTCATAATTTATTGGATATTTAATCATGAAAATGGAAATTTAGTTTCAACATTCTCAAGGGTGACATTTTTTTAGAACTAGGAATTAGTTAAATTAGGAAACAAGTAATAGTTATAAAGACTATTTACTTATAACTATTGCTTCCCTTTGTGGATAGTAGTCATAGAGGAACTCTTTGGGGAAAAGGGGCCCTAGAAAGGGTTGCATTCCCCCATAATAGTTCACATCAAACTTAGTATAGAAAATAAAACTACATATTTTACGTCTTGATCTTGCTTGGAAGTAGGGTATGTAAGCAGCTAGGAAACAAAGGATGTTCCTAGTACTTAGGTATTTGGGTTTGGGGCTTAGGGTGTATCCATGAGAAGTTTGACACCCTTAAATGCAAGATTAATTTAATAAAGAGAATTTATTCAATCAAGGGAAAGGGTAAATTATTGAAGATTAAAATCAAGATAAAACATATTCTTTGTATACTCAAAATCATTGCTTGATTCCATTGAACATACCGGATACTAAGAAGGGGGTGAATCGATATCTGCAAAAACTTAAAACCCTTCAGAACTAAAATTCTTCAACACAGAATAGACTTCAAGTCAAAACTCTTAAATAGATCAACAACAATGAAAGATATAGTTGTTAGAGTAAAGGTTTTAACTTAATTATGTTAATTAAGTTACCTTTTATTCCTCTCTTAAGATTTCACTTTAGTTTGCATATTGCGACATTTAATAATTATATTAACTATTAAATGTCTACCTATTAGGTTTTCTTTAGGGTTGCACAATCTCCTTTTATAAGGATTGATCATTATATTTTATACTCTCTCTAAATAATGCATTCTCAACTTTTAGAGTGCCTTTGTCTTTTGTCTAGAATGTCTTCTTTTTGTGACAAGTTATTTGCATGCAGGTGATCTTCGGGGTCTTTGAGGTTGGCTTTCTCAACTTCAACATGGTATCAAAGCTCCAGATCTGCAACTGCCTATTCATTTTTTGAAGATGTTAGCTTACAGAGTTTTCTTCTGTGCGAGGGTTTCATTACAGGTTGTTTTGGCTAGATCAGAGGGTTTTCCATCATTTTCTAAGAAATTTTGACCTTGATCTCTCAAATAGTGCATGCTGGTGCAAAACAGACCCCATGGGTGTGCTCAAAAGGCCCAAAAACCCCTATTTTCATATAAAATATGATATGGTTTGCTGAAAATTAATTTTTTAGTGTTTTTGGGGCATCTCAAAAAAGTTGCTAGAAAAATTTTGTACGATTGTACAGATCTATACGACGCATCGATTTCTATGCCATATTTTTTGGTGTCTACATAAATTTTGAGCTACCTCAATTTTTGTTCCATTTTGCATCAATTTTTGTACACTTTTGATTTATGTGCTACCTCAATTTTCGTGCCATGATGGTATAGCTGAATATTTTATTAATTTTTTAATCTTTAAATTAATAAAATGTTTGGCATAAAGCCTAAATGAGCATATTTAGTAAAATGGTCATATTTTAAGCATATGGTGTTAGTTTTTTGAAAAAGAGATATCGTCAGAAAGCTGGTTCCAACATCGATCTGACGGTATAGGTGTGGTTTCTAGTTTTTCTGTTTTGATGCCTTTTTTCGTAGTCAATTTTAGATCATGGTTTTTTTCACTCCGAGGGGTGTAACTTTTGTTTCTAAGATCCATTTTTTGCAAACAAATAGGCGTCGGAAAGCTGGTTCAGTTTTCTGCACAATGATATGAGTTATTTTCCCAAATTCTACCCCAAGTATATTTTATTCAATGTTTTGTTTTTTCATAGTTTGCTTAATTACTTGGATGTTTTGGCACTTTGGAACCTCTTTTTTGCATCATTAGGCTCTATTTCATTTGATCTACATGCTGTAAGGTCAGTTTTCTTAGATTTATTAATTTGAAGAGTTATCATGGGTTTTTCTCCTCACCCTTCAATTGTAATTTTGGAACGGGGTAATTATGAGTCATGGGCAAAGGGCATACTTACACATTGTAGGTGGCTTAATATTTTTCCTTATTTGTATGATCTCATACCTGAACAAGCCACTTCAGAGGGAAAACTAGCTTGGGATATCATTAGAGATCACATAGTAGGACTTATATTATCTAGTGTTGATGATGACACTGTGTGGGCTATATTGGACATTGATTGTCCCCACCCACTTTGGACATGTCTTTGGTAGATCTATGGAGACCCCAATCTCTCTCCATTCCTAGAGGATCCTACTTCATATTTTCTCTTACCCATTGCTTGGAGAGATAATACACCCTTTGATCATGATACTTTAGAGGAGCTTGAGTATTTAGACACCCTTACATGTTCCAATGGATCAAAGGCTTGTCTCACAGTTCCTACTCTTCAGACTGAGATTATACATGTGTCATCCATTGTTCCTGATGACATCAGTATCGCCACATTAGCCCCTATGGATTTAGTTCAGCATCATGACTATCTTGGTCATTCATTATCTGCTACATCATGGGATTCTTATCTTGCAGACACATTCTTGTTTGTTGAGTCTCACACTGCAGATCTTGAGGATTATTTTGAGGAAGTTCATCTCCTCTACCTTGACAGTCAAGATATCACTGTACGCCCACCATTATCCATGCATTTAGAGGTTTCATTTCAAGATTCTCCATATCAGTTTGGATTTGGCATCATTTGTTTCAGTTCAAATAGAGAGATTCTTCAACATCCTATCATGGCACACATCTTGAGATGGATTGGTTCATCACTCTTCACAGGGTTTCTTTGACATCGTCCTCTGGATCCATTTATTCCCAAGGGGAGGAATATTATATGCTGCTTAAGGATCTCCTTTTGGATTCTACATCAAGCATCTACCATTGCGACAGGAGTTTCTTCATTGTGGGGGGGCCTTATTGTCTCTGTATATCTCTCCTATGGAGACCATTGTATATGTACTTATATGATAGAAGTTTTCTATGGGGGTTATCATGTAATCCACCTCCTATCCTTCTTTCATTAGTACATTTCATTCTTTTCTTCTCTCTCTTTTGGGGGGGAGTTTTGTTCCTATGAGGTTTTCTCCCTTTCTCCACTTTACAGAGATTTGGTTGTATTCGGGTACCTGATCAGGCCTAGTTGTTGGGACCCTTGTTTTCTTTCATGCATTGTAGTTACCTTTACTTTCTTGCACATGCTTGTAGTTGCACTCTTGCTCATCTTAAGGGGGGTGTTAGATTAAAGATTTTAACTTAATTATGTTAATTAATTACATTTATTCCTCTCTTAAGATTTCACTTTAGTTTGCATATTGTGACATTTAATAATTATATTAATTATTCAATGTATACCTATTAGGGTTTCTTTAGGGTTTCACAATGTCCTTTTATAAGGATTGATCGTTTTATTTTATACTCTCTTTGAATAATGTATTTTCAGCTTTTAGATAACCTTTGTCTTTTGTCTAGAATGTCTTCTTTCTATGACAGGTTATTTGCATGCAGGTGATCTTTGGGTTCTGTGAGGTTGGATTTCTCAGGTTTCTTTAGGGTTGCACAATCTCCTTTTATAAGGATTTATCATTGTATTTTATACTCTCTTTGAATAATGCATTCTCAGCTTTTAGAGCACCTTTGTCTTTTGTCTGGAATGTCTTCTTTCTATGACAGGTTATTTGCATGCAGGTGATCTTTGGGTTCTGTGAGGTTGGCTTTCTCAACTTCAACAATAGTAGTTTATTCCTTTAACCAGTTCAACAACCTTTAGCAATGAAAGATACAACTCTATCCTTTACCAGATTAGTAGCAAAGAAAAATGCAATAAGGTATACACATGTACACAAGATGACTCTAGATTTACATGGAAAACCTAGTGAGGGAAAAACCACAATGAGAGTTAACTCACAATATAGAAGCTCACTACTTACAAAAAGGCTCATTGCCAAAAAGACTTAAAAAATAAGGTGGACCACCTTAGGGCAAGATATAAAGGTCTTTCAATGCTAAGGTGCACAACCTCAGGGCCAAGATATAGGTACATGATGAGATTCACTATCTTAGAGTAGGGTACAAAAAGATTTAGATAAATTACAATATATGTCACCACAACACTTTGCTAACTAAGGAATTTAAGCACATCTAATCTTTCTTCCACACACTTTTACACTTTCTCTACTAGATATTTAATATAGTTCATATTCACACTTCTTCACACTTATACACTCATTTTTCATCTTAAATGTTATTGCATTTATATCCATCATAAGACCTCAAAACATCAATTAGGTCAATTGAGAAAGAAGATAAATAATTATTTCATCAAGTGGGCCACAAAAACATAGTGTGGTCCTATTTAGAAGATATAAAGGAACAAAAACAACTTTAATACATCTTCCAATGTGATCTAGAATAATTCACATACTAGCACACATCAACTCAAGTCAGCAACAAGGAAACATGTAGATGAAACATGAAGTAGTTAACCAGTCGACCCAAAAACATACTTCCAATTGAATTAACTCAATAATGTCCCCAACAAAATAGGTTAGGACCAAAATTCATAATAATACATCTTCATATGCTAGCACAAACCTCCAAGCACATGACATAAGCAAAAGAACTATCCTTGTCAGCCAAATATCCACAAATAACTTAGAAACCCAACTCAAGACATAATGCAACACCAAAGAGACCATCTAACAACATGAAAATCACACAAAGATGTTCCTTGAACATCAAACCACACTTCTAGACACTTCCTTCATATTATCATGCAACTAACAACCACCATAGATCAAACAAAGATAAAATACTTTATTCCAAAAACACAAAATGCACAATTATGAGATATAACATTAACAAATCAACTTGTAGAGTAATTCAACACATGAAATTGTAATTGAGAAACTATATAGACACTAAGAGAACATCCACCAATCCACAAGAGAAGATACATCGATGTGGAGAAATACAAAGAATTTTCCAAACCCATCTAGATGTCCAACAACATTTCCAACCTTCTATAAATTATAGAAATATCCTCAGCAACAATAGTGACCTAAAAAGATAGGAGTGCAACATTCATAGAACATAAAATTTGAATCCCAAACTAAAATACCATATCTTCAATAGTGAAGGACTGTGAAGCATTCTCCCAAGCAGTCTTCAACACAACTTCTTGAACTAGAAACACTCAAACAACTTGTGAAGGCGAGAGCTTTCTTTCAACAACATACTCTTTCTTAGGAACAATAAGAGAGAGCAGAAAACATACTAGAGACCACCAACAATATCTCTCCACCATCAACAACACCTCTAATCCTCATCTTAATGCTTCTAATCCTCATCTTAATATATCATAATGAAATCAACTCTATTCACAACAACCGTGCATTATACAATTTTATATGAGTGCAACTAAAGCATGGCATCAAACCATAAACTTTAGTAATACCACCATACATCAATAACAACCCAAACTGAATGTTGTCAACTGATTCCAAACAACAAGCACTACAACAATGACATCAATATCAACTAATTCCAGTACTATCCCCTACTTCTCAAATGTTGACATTAATGACAACAACAAACAATCACCAAGTGTTGTCATTGATGACAACCCTTTCCAACAATATCATAAACATATGTAACAATCTCACCAAGTGTTGACATCAATGACAACCACTGTCAATAGATTCCTCGAAAGGCTTAGGCCAAAATTCTATGGTGGGTCTCAAGTTCTCATTTACTTACTTTTCTTTTGAATACTCCTAAAGACGAACCTCGATGCACTTCCATTAGGAAAAGTTGTCTTTAGAGAGAGTGACTAATATGAGTCTAATGTCTATGGCCATAGCATCTTTCCTATCCTATTTTTATGGATAGATGCTCATCTTGTTTTGGTGGATGGATGCCTATCCTATTTTGATGGATGGATGTCTATCCTATTTTGATGGATAGATGGATTCCTATCCTATTTTGATGGATGAATGTTTATCCTATTTTGATGGATGGATGTCTATCTTGTTTTGGTTGATAGATGAAATATTGAGTATATAATAGAATGAACATTTAATGAATTAAAAGAAATAATAATAATAAAAAAATTGAGATAATTTTGGGGGAATGGAATTGGTTGTTTTGATTATATTGGAAAAATAGGTTTTGAAGGGACCCGAAACCCTTTACAACACTAAAGAGGTAAATTTTCTTAAATTGAAAGACACTAAAGCATCAACAGCAACCAAAAGTAAACCAACAACAAAACAATAGTGACCAAACAATAACTAAACATAAAACATAGAAAAAGACACTACTTCATATTCTTCAAGGTGTTAGCCACCTCAATCTACTAGTTTCAATGCAAAATGACCATATCCAACAATTCTTATTTTTCCTCCTCAAAGGTCTTCCTAAGATTTCCCCTAGTCTTATTACACAGGCTCTTGGCCTCATATTTTCCGACATTCATCCCCTTTCCCTTTGAAGACTCGTATTTCTTTAACATCTCCACAAAGTAAAGTTGATCTGCCCTTAATTGACTTATCTTACCAAATAAGACCTCTAGGGATTCCACACTATTTTTTATTCAACGGTGACTAACTTTCAACAATTTCTTGATATCCACACTTGTTTCATTAATCTTAGCCTCCATTTCAAAAAGGAAATTCTCACACAGGGTCTTAAAATTTGAAAAAGGAGCACTCCAAATCAACTAGTCTCTCAATCAGAATATCCAAAGAAGAACCCTTTAACAAGTTTTGCATATTTTCTTTCAGACCCCTAATCTTAATGTTTACCTTATTAAATTCTTGAAGCACCCACTTGGCAAGCTTGAAAGTGCACATTTCCCCCAAACATGCCATATCCAAAAGCTTGAACATTGAAGTATTATCCCCATTTAGGTAAGAGAAGTCCTTAGAAAGAAGGTTGAACTTCAAGGGCTCAGGCTTTCCAAGGTTTAGATTCACCCTCACATCCTTATGTAATGACCTATCACCTAATAGCTCCATGCTTGGTGACTACCAAATAGGGGAGCCATTGATTTCAACAATAGTTTCCTCAACACTCTACTTCTTACCCAGAGCCTTGTCACTCTTCATACCACCTTTCACACCCTAATTTTGCAGCTTTGCAATTCATTTTGATGTCCTTCATAGCAATTCCTTTCCTTCCTTAACCCCTGCATTATCAAGCATGACCTTCTACGTACAACCCACCACACCAAAATCCTGTACATGCAGCATGTTAGTGTTTTTCCATTACACCTAAGGAATCTCTAAAGAGTAGCCAACTCCTATACTCAAGACCCTTAAAATGAATGGCCAACTAACAAGATTCAGTTAAAGATTGAAATCTTCTACACTTTAGGCTCTGTGGGACCTAGGAGGGTGTTCCTTACAACATTTCATTTGACTATCTCCATGAATGACATAGAAAATCACATATTAGTTCCTATCAAGGGTAAATAAAGTAATTCAGTCAAAAGTTGGCTAATCTTCAAGCAAATAACTATCAATTCACAAGGAACAGGGAGAATATCTCACATACATGCCTCATAGTAAATGAATTTTAAGAGATTTGCATTCTAACCCTGAGTCCATAGCCTAACATACTATCATTATCATTCAAATAACAAATACCATAACAAATAGACCAGTGTCTTCATCAATTAGGTGATGGAATCTTGCATCTTACAATCAGTCATATAGAAATTCTTTAAATATGATAATTTTGGGATATTATCATAAGGATTTGCATTATTAAAACTCGTTGTACATAATACATCACTTCTTACCAAATCCTCTATAAACTCTCACAAATGCATGGCCTCATCTAAGCATTTAATTGATTCTTTGAACCAAAGCAGAAATAAATAAATTCATTCAAATGAAAAGTTTGAAGATGAATAGGATATACTTGATATTATATTCAAAATTTGCAAGAGATATACAGAGAAGAGGATATGAATTATTCATAAAATCTATTTCGATATTAGTAATTTCAACAAAACTAATTAATATTTTCATATGCACAGTTCAAGGACCAAGACAATTTGACCAATCTATTTTCTAGTATTCATCTAATTTCTACCCTTTTTGCATATAAGACCTAAAGACTCAAAAGACTAGAACCCTTGCAAACGAGCAATGAATTCCCTTTTATATTGCAAGGGAGCCAACAAGCTTTCGGCTTGAAATGCATATCACATTAAAAAATTTCATTTCATTTTCAACTTTATTTCCAAAATTCTCCACATGTTGATTACGTTAGAACGAGGAAACCACAATTGCAACAACCGCCAAGAGGAGAAATAAAGTGCCACCAAAATTTTCCTCAACCACTAGGTAAGCAGCAAATCCAACATTCATACTACCACGAGGTCACACAGTCAGCATCAAACACCTTAAAAAACTAGCCACACACGCAGAAAGAAAGCGACCGCCATAGAAATTATCAAATAGCACAAAAAATTCATTTCACACACCACCTTTTTAACAACCAGAAAACCTTCCACCACCAACACACCATCCACTATACATGCACCCACTTCGTGTTGTAGTGAGGGTTGGAGATGAAACCTCAAATCCTTCCTCATCTTTATCTCATTTCATAACAATGCCATCTCCCTCGCTTGGAGTCCTGACAACTAAAGGAGGGACGGACAATACCTCTACTCTAAGGGATGGAGCTCAACCTAGAGTTGTGAGGTACAGGCGATAGCTGGAATTTGTCTCCGTCTGAGTTTTAGATGAGGTTTTTGTGATGTCAATGGGCGAGTTTTTACATAAAAAGTCATGGCCATATCAAATTTTTCACTCAACTCTACTGGAGGGTCCAACATATTCTTCTCCTTTTGCTCCCATTGCATCTAAGCTCGCATCTTGACCCTTTAGTCAACAGCTACATCTAGTAACAACAGGTGCAGATCCCTTACCATGGATATCCTTGTGAGTGCTTCATCCTTGCTTCGGGTCCCCACCATGGGACTCCTGCGAATTAGGTTGCAAAGACCTTTGCACTGGAATAGATGAAGCACCAAACTTACTCATCCCGCCACTAGAAAAATCCACACTCGTAAGCCCAATTTTCTATGAAACTCAGAAGACTTGACAACTAATTGTGTTGGGGAGAATAGCAACTCTCTACTTCTATTTTTTGAACAATGTGGTGATAACAATCATCAATGCTTAATGAAAACACACATGCAAACTGGGAAATTCATTAGCATGCATATTGTCACTGTTTATTTCCCAAGTGCATGGAAATATACATATCACACTTCATGATTACTGACACTTAATTCTCCACATACACAGAGATCAATTTGATCACACCTACAAAGAGTAGACCATTAATGTCCACTAGTTGCAGAATGAAATAGTTATCACGTGCCAGTTTATTAATTTTGAATGTTGGTTGTTGATCTCCCAATGAGATGGCAAATCAAATAGCTCACTTTAGGCTGACTGGGTTTGAATTCCAATAGTGCTTCATCCTTTTGTCTCCGGCCAATAGCGTTGATCCACCTCAGATGGCAGCTCCTCTGTAGGAAAGATTTATCTGTCTCGTGAATTTGGTGGAATAATCCACACGTCGGGATCTCACTGATCTCATATCCTTTAATGAGATTTCACCTTTCCCTTGCGAGCCAGTGGGGAACGGTGGAGATTGTCCCCGACACTCAATCTTGGTCATTGGTTCAAAACCACGGGCCTCAAGCTAGACAGTGGAGAATAGGTCCTACGTATGTATGAGGACACACATCTTCATCTCACCATCCTCGCACTGTATAACTGGTTTGCACTTTACATCCACAATCTGATGGGGTACGGACAAGATCCTCTCCTACGGTCTCAAATCTCAAAACCTACACACACGATAAGGTTAGCATTAAATAAGGGGCCATTATTAGCCCAATGATGATTTGACCATTGCGGATGAATGACATAAGCTTAAATCATTTGGGAAATATTAATACCCTACCTTAGGAAAACATTAAAATCGATGGTCGACTAGGTGACCATTGTACTAGGCTAGAGGGACCGGTGGATAGACGCATATGATGGCTCAAGTAATGACTTAAAGAGCAGGAAACCAATAGGGTAAGTCAACATGGGATTAGAATGGCTAAGGTTTTTTTAAAGGAAAACCTTATCCAAGCATGGGAATGAGGGTTTAGAGTGTTGATTAAATCCATAGGATACCTAGAAATTACAGGAATTTTGGAAGCTCCATTAGTGGCTCATGCTCAAGGACATATACCCCTAGTGGGTATAGCAAGAATCTAGATCTCAGGTTGAAGCAGACCAAGGTAGAAAACCAAAACCCAGGAGCTTGCCCAGACAAGGCAAGCAAACACAATAGAAACTAAACACACCAGACCAACCTATGTACATTATTCACATAATATACATTATAATTCATTTCCACGAGAAGCCACTTTTAAACATGTGGCTTCGATCTATAAACCAGAGGCCCCTGCCCCCAAAAATTTAGGGACAATTCTTTCCTTTGTCAAAGACTTTGTCCTGTTCAGCTAGCAGTGTGTCCACATGGGAATTGTGCAATTCTATAAAATTAACATGATCATGATTGGGACCATTTATCAATTCCATGTTGCTCCATTCATTCACCTTCTCCACCATAGGCTCATCAAATTGAAAGGAGAAAACAAAACCCTCATATTCTACATAGTCATGAAGTGTTGGATCACATCCCATTTGTGCATCAAATTTGAAAACTTCATAGACACTTAGGCTTAGACTTGGCCAATCTTTTACAAGATTGGGGAAAAGAAACATTGAATTAGGTACACCTTCCATCTGTTTTTCACAAGTGTTGTCTTGAAGGGGTGAAATAAATTCCATAATAAGATTCATAAGGTAGGTTGCATTTGCAAAAAATTGCAATGTAGCTTCATACTAGCCAACATCATTCCTCTGGTTGTCCATACCTTTGGATATTCCTTCACATGGATCAAATAATCTTGCAATATTAACATATCCTACAAAATCATCAAATAATTCCTTATCCTCAGCATAAAAAGATGTTACCTGGTCATCCATGTATTTATCCTAGTCTTCCTTTTGGTCACCCAAGAATAGACTTCCTTTAACATTCAGGCACATATCAACACATGGAACCCGAGTGGTTGACACTTCAACTGTCTTTTCAAGCACATGGCTAGTTACCATAGGGAAATCAACATAATCATTTACACCCCCTTCAATAGTAGCACTACATTCAAAGTTTTTATCACTATCCTCAACTTCTTTATCGTGTGAGTCATTGTCACCAAACAAAGGATTTTTCCATACCTTCATGATGGTCATGTTCAGGGTCAAAACAACACAACAACATTAAACAGAATATTACTATTATATTTCTCTTGAAAAAGAAAGACAACACATGGTAATCTAACTCCCAAGGTCCTAGTAATTGGTTCTCAATTATGTTGGTGTCACTCAATGGTCAATATAACTGTAATGTGCAAGGGGCCTTTGTTGGTAACAAGGATTATAACTTCATAAAATCAACTAATCTACATTTGGGGGTTTAAAGAAACATAAAAAGATAGATTAGAGCTTTAAAATCAGAAGAATATAAATAAAACTACTTAACATCTAGAAATGCATACCAACAATGAGTGTTTATTCACCTAACCACAACCACAACAAGATTTAATCCATAGAATAAACTATGCTATTGCATACATCCATAGTGCCAACTCAATACCATACCATTCACTAAACTTTACTTCATAAAACTTTGAAACAAACCATTCACTTATTATCAAAACACAAATCAAATAGATATAATAGCAATTCATTCACTGATAACTTAATGAGGTAATCTTAAATCCAATTCCTTCTATTAACATTCATCAAATAAGAAACACTTAGGCATAGCAAAATCACGGGCATATGGATTGATTATATGTCATTAATATCATCAAATAAGTCTAGCTTGATAACATAAAACTTGCACAAAGTTGTAAATAAATTGTATCTAAATTCACTTCAAATTTCAGATTATTTGCTTAACAATTATGAAAACCTAAGACTATTTTTGTCTATTGTCATCAAGTGGCTAAACTTGCTTGAATTAGCTGACCTTTACAAAATAGGATCAAATAGATAGTATATATAGATGTTACATGCACAAGTTCCTCTCAATCATCAATTTAGATCCACGAATTAAGGAGTTGGAACTAAACAAAGAACTGGACTGCTGAACTCTGGAGTCAGAAGGCTAGAGTATAATGTTGCAAAAATTATATCGCCAAAAGAAGAAGGTGGAACTGAGGAAGGGAACCGGACCTAAGTCCACATCATGGCCTTACAAAAGAGGAGAAAAGGAGACATGTCTAGTGAGGTGAGCCAGCTCACTTCTGCATTGCATGCTCAAGGACATATTCATCATAACTATCAAACACTTGTTGAAGAGTACCTAAATTAGGTCCGTCCAACCAATCACTTTCAAATTTAATCCTCCTTAATTCGGTTAAAACCAAATTTTGTTCCTCCTTTAACTTAATCACTTCTCTCTTGGAAGCCTTTGCCTCTTCTGAGATATCCATAACTCAATCTAATAACAGATCCTCCTCATCATCTCCTTTTTGCATTATTTCTTCAAATGTACCCCTCCATCACTCCCTTATCTTATCCGAAGAAAGTCCTTCCTTAACCGAAGTATCTAGATTGATTAAAATAGCTACAATTTCCTCTAGTTCATCAATCTATTGGTTCAAATCCTTACTCATCTCTTGAACTTCTTCTTGATGCATACGAATGGACTTGGATTTATACCTTATTATACTCATTATTTTCTCAACAAAATCTACATTATCATCCTCAAGAATTGAATTTTCAAGAAAAGTTGACTTAGGTACCTTGCTAATGTCCTCAAGCCTTTTAATATATTCCTTATATTCCTCATCCTGCTTATCTAGATCTTTGGTATGTTGATCTAGGTCCTCTGCCAACTCAAGATCTACCATATGAATCTTAAAACCATTAGCAAGAACATCATCAACCTCTTTATTGAGCTTATCCAACCATCTCTCTAGCATTCCCACCTTACTCTTCATCTGAACCAAACCATCAACCTCCTTCTTTGTTAATAGGATTGGGGATTCAGGAGCAGCCGCCTGTTGAGATATTGGAGATGAAACAGCTTTTAGAAACCTATGCAATTGATCTAACTTAGCCTTCATCTCATCCTTCTTTTGCTTATCCTTGATCATGCGGAGTTGGTAGAGGTAGCCACAATATCAATTAAGTTCATCTACTGATTCCTTGTAGGCCTTCCCAAATTCACTGTACACAATTGATAATCAATCATTTACATATCCTATCAGTTCTTATCCACCATTGGTATTGCACATTCAGCAATAATCTCCCCTGTATCAGTAAGCTTGGTGGAGTGAAGAAACCTTTCCTTCTTTTTAGGTCTCTCCTCAATTTCTTTCATCATCTTCTCCCAATTGAGAGGTTGTGGTTGAACTATGTGCTTCCTTTCTAAGTCAAGCTTCAACTAAGTGGGAGCTATGGGGGTAGTAACTACCGGTGTTGAAGAAGAAGCAACAGTAGCAGAGGATAGAGGTTGTAATATTGTATTTCTAGGCTGAGAGTCAATCTCCTGCACATTTTGCTTCTCACTCTTTTCCTTCTCTTATGAAAGCTTTTCGGCCTCATCCTTATCCTTCTACTCCTATAGTTTCTTGGCTTACAACTCCTTCAAACATTCTTCTTCCAACCTTCTTTCCTCTAACATCTAATCTCGTTGCTTCTTCAGTTCCTCAACATAGTCCCAAGCTTCTTTAGACTTATTTTCATACAAAGCAAGCTCTACAGCCTCCTTCTCCTTTTCCAAACATTCTTTCTCTTCCCTCTCCATATGAGCCTCTTCAACAGCTTTAAACTTAGCCTCAAGGGTTTCCTTTTCCCTTCTTTGAGTAGCCTTCTCTTCCTCAAGATCATGAATTTTTTTTTGCAAAGTCAATTTATCTCTTTCTTCCTTCATCTTGAGCTCCTGCTCCTTTGTTGTTGTTGTTGAGCCAGTTCATCAATCTTAGTTTGAGCTTCCAATTCTTTTTGTTTATCGGATAACATAGATTATGCTTTAGCATCCTCTTCTTATTATTTGGCTAACGCCTCAGCTTGCGCCTTAGCATCATCTTCCCTCTTGGCATCCTCAAAGAGCTTCCATTGATCATCCTTTGTTAGTGAATTCTCAGTCCCTACATCATCTGTTATATCAAGAGAAGCAAGCACATGATCCTTCTTGTCACATGGAGTGGCTTTAGAATCTGTTGCAATATCATGTATATGTATTTCATGCTCCTTTTCTTTCAGTAGTTTAGCCTCCTTGTGGAGAGTTCCCCAGGGCATTCCCTCACTTGGTTGTTTTGTAACCAGGGGTTGAGTGGATGTTTCCTTTGTAATAGATGTTGAAATATCCATTTCCATAAGATTATCTACCTCTTGTCACTCTGGGAGGTCTTGGGAAACCACCTCCTCATCTATATTAGAAGGCATAAACTTTAAGGTCTCCTTAGGATCCATCCTTCTCTTTGTTCTCTTATAACCTTGTGTGGTATCTGCATCCTTCCTCTTTTTTAGATGACTGAGCCTCAAGCTGATTAATTTTGAGGCTAACCCATTGCACACTTCTATACAAGACTTGTCTTGCAATTTTTTTTATATCAATAGTCTCCTCAGCAGTCCAATCCACTAGATAAGGATCTAGGGTACCTATCTTATCTACATCATTTTTAGGGTCTAAAGTTGACCCATGATCTAATAAAGTCTTCTGGATGTATTCCTTAATCACATATTCAACCATGAGTGGGATAGACACTCTTTCATAATTTCTTCTTCAAATATCATAATCATCTTGTAGATCAATCCAAAAGTCCTCCAATAAATTGAAATGTTTATCAAAAAGACTAGGAAGCAAAGCCCGCATCTTGTGCCCAGGTTCATAATGCTTCCTCGAATTGCATAAGCCAAATTTTAGATAAACCAACTCATCACATACGACCTTAGCTGCCACAATGTGTGGACATCTAAACTCACCCAACCTCATTGGGAACTTATGGCAACTAGTCTTGTGTTTGGTACCAAAGTTGGAGTTCACAGCCAAAGCTTGATATACAAACTCCATTAAAACAATTTTATTGTTGCAACTTCTAGGAAGAAAATGGGGATGACCATCAAAGCCTCCCAATCTGAAGTAAGTGAATATGGGGTATTGGATAAACCAATGTCCCCATTCATTGATAAAAGTCATTGCCTCCCTACTTAATCTATACTAGGTAAGCCTATTAATAACAACATAAAGGAAGGCGTCATTAACCCTCTTATAGTGTGACTCTGATGCTTGCAGTGTGAGATGATTACAGTGCTCTCATACCTTCTTTTTCCCTTGGACTTCTCCCAATATGCCAATTGTGTTCAATCCAAGAAAAAACCCCATCTGAGTAGTTGCATAGACCACATAAGAGGTCATAAAGAAACTCTTAGTTTCTTTCACTCTCAACATTTGATTATGAATACTCTCTGATACCAGCATTGGCCAGTCAAACTATTGTTTACCTTCCAAGATAGCTTGGATGAATGGGAAAATCCATTCTTTAAATTGTGAAGCATCCCTTTTTCCAAACACCCTAGAAAGCAGCATGATTATGTCCCCAATTTCTTAATTGAAATCTACACTTTTTGGTTTACTAGGAAGCTTGGTTAGAGACTTTTTCTCCACCCTCATCCAATGCTTATTCATGTAGGATCTATTGGTTTCTTTTTTTCTACTGTAAAGCTTCAGAGCTTTTGTTTCATTCAACTTCTTAAGATTATGTGGAATGGGCACATCAAACATGAACCTAAACATTTGAGATGCTAGGTCAATAATAACATTCCCTTGTGAATCCATACACTGCCTAGTAGCAGGATTATAAGTGTCAAAAGCTGATAATTCCAATTTTGGATATTGAACAGACAAAGGAAATAGGGCAAGGTATACCAATCCATACTGAGCAATCCTTTGTGCCCTTGGTGTAACATCTTCATTGAAGGTTTCATCCACCAACTCCTCAAAGTTAAAAGGGACTAGGTTGGTGTTAGTAATATCAACCCAATCAAAATCAATCTTACTAGCTGTGAGGGTAACCTCCTTGTGTTTACATCTTAGAGTATATGGCATCTGTTCCACCTTAATCTTCTTTGGTTTGGTCCTTGTCTAGAATTCTCTGCTAGTTGACTCCTTTGCGAAGCCTCATTTGATGCTCTAGACATTTCTCAAACTCTGCAATAAACTCTTGTATTAGATGATCATAGCATAGAAGTCAATACATCAGTCAATACCTACCTCCATCTCTTTCAAACAACATTTAAACATAACCAAACTTCAACCTTTATTGGAAGTGAAACCACAAAAGCACCAAGGACATAAAACAATTTTCAACACTAGTGAGGTCAGAATCAAAATTAGGACAAATTCGGAACTGGGACCGAAATAGAAACTAAACACTAGTTCCAAGTTCAAGGATAAGTATAAAAGACTCAATACCACATGACTAGAAGCAGAATCATTTTAGGGTCTAATCTTCATGGAAAAAAACTCTAAGACGAGTTCATTCCTAGATCTACTCCTGCCAATTCAATATGCAAAATGAAGGGTATTTTCAAAAGACATGGTAACATAAATTTTAAAGACCCGAGTCACATTGGCCAACAAGAAAATCTAAACAAAGGGGCTTAACTAATCCTTAGCCACATAAAAGTTGACTTTAACCCCAGGATAGGATACTTTGTAAAGGTTGTCGAGCAAACCCCAGCTTGCTCGACACATCAACTCCAAAAACTAGGGCATCATAAAAACCCATCACAAAAAACATAAAGTTGACACAAGATGATTGAGAAAAGGGTTTTCAAAATGAATTCCACCATTCAAGCACGAAAAACCCTCACAAACCAAAACCCTAATTAAGAACTAGGGCACAACAAAATGCACATGTCATGAAAGCGACAACAAACGGAACAATGACGAATAGAAAACAAACTAACATAGAATGGGACAAAAACAAAAGAAGACAAAAGAAACAAAACAAGAAAAGAAACAAAAAATGGGTGAAGAATTCACCGAACCAAGACCTCTGCGAATGCGCCAAAACAAAACACAACGCAAGAAAAAACAACACACAAAAGGAAACAAAAAGGAGAGGAATCCTACCTCAAAACACCCTCGAGGAATGCTCTAAATCTGACCAATATTTGCTTTGCAACTCGCCTCCGCAATCAAATCAATTGTCTCAAAGTTTTTTTGGCTCCGGTTCACTTAAACATCTTGAATAACAAAGATAATGAGCTAGTTAAACATAATTAGGGATTTAAAATCAATTTACGCATGTGAAGAGGTTGTAATTAATGCCATTAATGTGGTTGGTCAGAGGCAGAGCAAACAAAGCGAATAGTTAACTCCTGAGAATACCGAAAGGTAGGGCGAATGCGGACCCAAGAATGAACCGGAACAAGAAAACTTCAACAATCCTTCTCACCCAAATCCCATTCTGATTCTGATCCTGCAGAAAGGACAAGCAAGCAAACAAGGACAAACAAAGGCAGAGACTGAACCAAGACTGAACCGAAAACTTTTACAAAGTTTTGGGTTTAGTTTTGATTCTAGTTCCAGTCCCGACAAAAGAACAAGAAATGACAAGAACAACAAGCACAAAGCGAAGAGGGACCAGAATGAAAACCAGAACAGGCCCAAACAACAAAAAAGAAACAAGACAAAGTAGATGAGCGGAGCGGGAATTGGAATAGAAACATAATTTGGAATTTTGAGAAAGTTCCAAGTTCAGTTCCAACTCTAGTTCTGCTTTTTCCCAAGCCAAAACAAAATGCAAGGAAAATGACAAATGACTCAAGGGATAAATAGACCCGATAGTGTAAAACATACCGACAAAACAAACAAGAAACAAAGAAGGAAGGTGGATCCAGATTTGGAACGAAACCCAAAATAGGAACCTTGGAAAAGTTCAAAGTCTAGTTTCAGTTTTGGCTCTGCTTATGACAAAGCAAAAAGAAAGAAAGACTTAGGAGCAAAACAAACAATTGCTAAGACCCAAACCAAAACCAAAGACAAAACAAAAACAAGGGGGGCCCATTTTGTTCCAAAATAAAATGGGGTGGTTATGCAAGGCATAACAAATGGCGACTCAGCTGGGAAAATGATTTACCCATTTTTAAGATACTAAAGAATTCAGTCACCCAAAACCCTTTGATTTATGAAACATATTAAGTTAAGTATGATCAGAATATTTAAGTAAATTTGAGCTAGAATCTCAAATGTAAATCAACACAAACTACTTTTGAATCTTAGTGTGTGCATACATGGTGCATATTTCTTCATAAGAACTTTCTCCACACATGAACAACTATATCTAAGATCCAAGCTAAGTAGGTTGAGTCCTTCAACTGTCATGCAATGAAATCCTGGGCATTGCTTTGCTACCAGTCAAGCGTCCATTGCCCTGATGGAGATACCTCTAGTTCTCACAAAGCATCACTCTACTTCCAGTTAGGTGTCCATAGCCCAGATAGAGATACTTGAATTACCCATCTAGTATTGAGTTTTCCTTTATTTCGGTAGTTTTCTTTTTCTCTTTCTTTTATAGGCTTCACTTATGGAAATTCTCTTAAAAACTTTCTCAATACTCAGACATTACTAGTCTGAAACATGGGTTGACAACTACAGCTGACCCTATGACAATTTTGGGGAATCATATTTTTCACTTGCATCAGAGATATAATCACCCTGAGATGAATAGGAACTTTATAGTCAGATGTTTTATCTATTTTGTGACAGATTTCAATCATAGTTCATGAGGTTATCTACAGTATACCTTACTCCTAATAGCTTTTAGACCCATGCTAAAATGACCATAAGACATAAGTTTTAGAACAAAATCTCTCGATAGATATGCCTGAAAATGCCTAAATCAATTTCTCTCCTAGTGACTACAACATACTTTAAATAAATACCCCTATATTTCAAGATGGAAAGAAAAAGACAAAAATAAATACAAAACAACAAAAATAAACAAAGAGAAAGTAAGAACAAATAGACAAACAAATAACAGATAATTACAGATAATACATATATACAACTAATTCAGAAATTAGACCCTTATGGGCCAAAGTAATGCTTGAGAAACTGTCCATTAACTGGCAATGGAACAGATTCTCCCGTTAAGGTGGTTAGGTGAAAGGCGTTCTCACCCAAGATCTTAGCTATTTGGTAGGGACCCAACCAGAGTCTATCAAATTTCTGGTGATCACCCTTTTTCTCTTTAGCCTTATCCCACAACAACACCGGATCTAATATCCTAAATGCCTTGATCTTAGATCTTTTGTCAAAACAACACTTGAAAACAACCTGATGTTTGAAGGACTATTGTAAAGCAGCGTCTCTCTATTCTTCCATGCTTAAAAGGCTATTTAGTCTTACCTCAATCTGATCATCCTTTGTATAAAACTCCTACACAAATTTGAGAATAGGTATCTGCAAGTGTATGGGGAAAACCGGGTCTTGGGCATAGACTAATTTATAAGGGGAGTTTCCTAGAGAAACCTTAATATAGGTTCGATCTTCCCATAAGGAAAATCTCAACTGAGTATGCCAGTCTCTAGGATTGTTTACTAGCAATTTCTTTATTACCTCCAACAGGTTCTTATTAGTAGACTCTGCTATACCATTTCCTTGTGGGTAATAATTGGATGAATACTTCAAAATAATTTTATGCTCATAGGCCCATTGTATAAATTCAACAGATGAAAAAGTGGGTCTAGTATCACATACTAGGGCAAAGGGTACTCCAAACTTGGTAATAATGTTATCATTAAGAAATTTGATAACCAACTCTGTGGTATTGTTCTTGCATGGCTGAGCCTCAATCCAGCATGTATAGTAGTTAGTAGTTGTTAAGATAAAATTGTGCCCTACAGAAGAGTTAGGATTAATTAACCCTACAAAATCTAGAGCCCATTGGGAGAATGGTCTTACCTCATAGACTGGTTGCAAGGGCATTGCAGGGTTACATTCCTTGGGTCCAGAGGTCTAGAAAACATGACATGTCCTGACATGTTGATGTGCATCTCTGAATACGTGGGGCCAATAATATCCTGACCTAAGGATTTGATGATCCAATGAATCTGCTAATCCATGCCCTGTACTGTGTCTTCCATGAAATTCAGTAATAGCATGCTTGGCTTCTTGTTGATCTAAACATCTCAGATAAACTCCTTCATAATTTCTTTAGTATAAAGCACCTCCTTTGAGCATGAAATGAGCACTCTTCATCCTAAGTGCTCTCCTTTGAGTTGCAGTCATCCCCTCCGGACACCTGTTATTGAGGAGGAAGAAGATCAAATCTATATACCATAGATACTTGGTGAATGACTGCACTATATACTGCTAACAGGCAATACTCTTTTCAACATTGGACATAGCCTTTGACAAACCCTGTCCTCAGATAAGCTTCATTGGATGGATCGCTAGATAAAATTATTGCAAAATAGCCATCCATTTTCCTCTTCTTTCCCCTAACTCACTCTACATAAGTAAAGATTTGACAGCTGGGCTAGGAACTATGGCAACAATCTAGCTCCTGAGAATGTAATTTCTAAATTTCTTTACTGCTCGGACCAATGCAAAGGCCTGCTTCTCAAGAGGTGGGTACCTAACCTCTGTATTTTTGAACAGGGAGCTCATGAAGGAAATGGGCCTCTCATATCCCTCTCCTCTTCCTTGAGTGAAGACAGTTGCACATGAATGGTCAGATGCAAAAGAATAAATGTAGAAAGGATTTAAATAATTTGGGTTGGTCAAGACTGGTGCCTCAAATATTTATTGTTTAATCTACATGAAAGAAAATTTAGCCTTGTTACTCCACTCTACTTTGGCATCTTTCTTCATCATCTCATTAAGTGGCTTCACAATTTTTGCAAATCCTATAATAAAATTTCTTACAAAATTAATCCTTCCAAAGAAGGATCTCATCTCCTTTTTCCTACCTGACATGGTAAGTTTCAAGATAGCCTCAACTCTATCAGGCTCTATGGATATTCCCCTTTATGATATTACATGCCCTAAAAGTTTCCCTTCAGAAACTTCAAACACACATTTCTTGGGATTTAGGGAGACTCCATAGCTGATACATCTCTTAAGGACTTTTGCTAAATCAACAACATGGTCCTTCTTGTTTTTAGAGAAAATAGTTAAGTCATCTACATATATTATGATACACTTACCTATCAGATCCTTGAATGCTACGTCCATTGCATGTTGGAATGTAGCTCCAATGTTGATTAGTCCAAATGGCATTCTGCGATAGGAAAATGCCCCCCACTTAGTAGTGAAGGAAGTCTTCATTCCATCCTAATGGTTGACCAGCACTTGGGTATACCCAGAATAGCCATCCAAGAATGACATCATCTGAGATCCATTGACAGTTTGAAATACCTCATCAAGAGAAGGAAGTGGATAGTTATCCTTCTTTGAGGCTTTGTTTAAGTTTCTAAAGTCAACACACAACCTAATCTCCCCACTTTTCTTGCATACTAGGACTAAATTGGAAACCCAAGTGGAGTGTCATACTAGGAAGATGATTCTTGTTGACAAAAGCTTTTACACTTCCTTTTGTATTAATGGCTCGATCAAAGCATTCATTGGGTGTTGTTTTTGATGGAAGGGCTTTACTTCTAGCTTTAGAGGTATTGTATGTGTGATCACAGAGGTGTCAAAGGTCTTTAAGTCTTCATAACTCCAAGAAATTGCCGCAATGTCTTATTTTAACACCTTAACTATTTCATTTATGATCTCCTCGGGGAAATTATTGCCTATAAAAAAATTTCTTTCGAGACCTAAATCAGCCAAATTAATTGATTCATACTTCCCTCCATCACTTTGAGTTGGCACTCTCTCATGAGCCCGAGGATTAGAGTCAAATATTCTTTCTAAAGCTACCATCCCCTTGGGAATGTTGTTGCTTATCAAATTCATAATCCCTTAAGTATAACAAGTCTAAGGATACCAATCCCCATGATCTCTTTCTAAATCATCTATTATCTATCCTTCGAAGACATCAGAACTTGCCAAGAATACAAGTATGTGTTGGTCATCATCAAAGACCTAAATAATTTGTACATTATCCGGGACTGCTAGGATTGAGACTAGTTCAACTAAGAATATTTTCAATTTGGAGTCCTGCATAGGCTCCAGATTACTAGCAATGACTACCAAAGCATCTGCAATCTAATTTTGTTCCCTAGGAATCAAAGTGATGCCAAAAGCATCAAAGTCCTCAATCAGATTCCAAACTCTATTTTTGTAGGCAGTCAATCTTTTATTATGACAAGTATATTGGTTGCGGACCTACTTGATAATTAATTTAGAGTCTCCCATAACCATGAGATATGTGACCTTTTTCTGATGGGAAAACATCAGACCTTGAGCAAGTGCTTCATACTCAGCCACATTGTTTGTGCAACCAAACTGTAACCTATAAGAAGCAAAGTAAGTCTTCCCCTTTCAGTTAGTTAATTCTATCCCTACTCCACTTCCTGACTTGGACTTAGAGCCATAAAACTTTAGACTCCATAATTGATTTGGAGCTGGCATCTCTTTCTTCTTTAGGGCCATAGGTATTTTCTTTCTAGAAGCACGTGGTGGCTCAGACTAGTGCTATTCATCGAGATTTAAGTGTAATTGGGGGCATGGTTCACCAGAAGGCTCTCCTAGATTCAAAATCTATTCATAACTTGATTCTTGAACTTCCTCTTGGGTCATATCATGATTTAACACATTATTGATCAATTCCTTGGGCATTGGAAGGGTATCTAGGGTAGGTGTAATTGGAAAAGACTGAGATTCCCCAGTCTCTCTTTGTAGTTTAGAGCATAGAACCTGAGTCTGCTCAAGTTGAGAAGATTCTTTTTTAGCAAGACTAGCTCTTGTAAGGATAGTTGCATCTTTTGCTTCAAATGGAAATTTATTGGTGGAGGCTTGGGGTTGACATTCATAAGTTTCCTCAACCTGGGAGACATGATTTAAGATATCTACATAGGGTTGACAAGTTAACTCAAAATGACTCTGATAATGGAGCCTACACCAATTGGGAAGCAACAAACTCCACATATCCACCTCCTCTCCCAGTACCATCCTATCCTGTTGCAAATTTTTTATTAGGACTTGCTGGTTGACTGTAATCACTGGGTCATTTTGTTCTAGCAGCGGTGGGTCATCAGAATGGAATATAGAGAAAGTCATTATTTTCTCTTGCTTGTAAACTCCTATCTTAGTTTTGAAATAGGCCACCTCGTTGGGAGTATCATATTCAGTAATCATATGCTTAAGCCTAGGATCACTCTCAATTCTGATCTTTTTTTCTATCCCTTTCTAGGGGAGCCACATGTGTGATAAATCCAAGGACAAATATCCCCCAATACTCCTCATTAGATCTCTGCTTAAGAGCATACCATAGGTTTCTGGGATATTAGTAACTTGGATATCCATTTAAGTTTGGATCCTTGGATCATATCCAACCTATACATGAATATTCTTAAGTTCTCCTACCACATTGACTTCTATTTTATCCAATTGGATAACCTTTTTATTTGTCTAGAGCAGACTCAAACCTAACTTCCTACAAATTGAAAATGGCATGACATTTCCTAATGCCCCATAATCTAATAAACAGTTGTGTAGATTCTTTCCAAAAATTCTTAAACTCAAAAGGAAAGGTGGAGTACCAGTCTTACCTTTATAGAGTGTTGCATTCATCTCATTTGTTGGAGTCGCCTTGCCTTTCCCTTTTGACATGTCTGCCTCCTCCAAGGCTTTCAACAGAATTTCCTTTTGAGCAGGGCACCACTTCATAATGTCAAAGAATGACACAAAAGTTTTCTACCTCTGCATTTCTATAATGAAATCAAATTTTGAATCATTCTTAACCTAATACTTGGGAAAAGAAGGTGGATTACCTTTGTTCTAAGAATCTGATGGTCCGTTTGGTGGTGGTGGTGGGTTATTATTCACATTCTAATTTGGTGGGACCATGTTATTGGGAGGGGCAGAGGTGGTGAATGGATTTATGTTCTTATTTCTAAGGAAATGGCCTCCCTTGGTTTGGAAGGCTTGGGCATTGTACACATCTTCCACTATTTCATTCTCTTCTTGATTAGGGAATGGAAGTTCCTCCTCGAAAATTTCATATGCCATGGTAGTATCCGTTGATCCACCAGATTTGTTGGATGCACCTTGAAATGAAGAATCAACTTGTGCAATTTTGACAACCTTCTCCATTTGTGGGAAATTAACCTTTGAATGAGTTGCAATATCATGCAGCCTACACCAATTTGTCATGAAGTTGAGATCAACCACATTTGTAGTATGTGGCTTTTCCTCACCTGCCTGATAATTGTGAGAAACTCCCCCATTATTAGGTCTAGTATTCCATGGCCTATTGTTGTTAGACCTTTGATTGTATCCTCTATTCTGATTTTGATAGTTTTGGTTAGAGGAGTTTTTTTTTGGAAGTTCCTATTGGTGTTCTAATTTTGGTTAAAATAACCACCTTGATTTGGGTATCCTACCTGATTCTAAAACCCTTGATTTTTGTTCTAAGGAAGATTATGTCTCAGTTGAGCCATGTCATTAGACATCTAAGATAGGGTCTTTTTGAGAGTCTCCATCTCATTAGTCAATTGCAGAGTCTTTTCGCTTTCTGCAGTCTTTACTATAGAGGGCTGATTAACAGGATTGGATCCTCCAACTTGACTTTGGTAATTTTGAGTCTTTTGGGAGGAATCCTGAGCACCATTGGTGAAGAATGGTAAGTGAGGTTGATCCTGCAACTCAAACATGGGTTTGTATTGGGAATAAGACATCCCTGGGACCATGCTAAATATCGGAGTTGGGGTAGGCATCAAATATCCTAAAGGAGGAAGAACTCCTCCTAGACTCCCAAATTGTAAACTTATCTATTGTTGCAACTAGATGGCTAGATGATACAGTTTGGAAAATGAATCAATTTCATTAGGATTATATGTCCTTTGCAAAAATAAGCCAATTAGAGGATCTACAACCCTCAAATATGCCATGATGGCAATATTCTCAGTAACTAAATAAGGGTCTTGTAATCTCTGATACATCCTTTGAAACCTCATGTTGAAAAAAGGTAGTGGTTCATGATGCTCTTTCCTTATTGTGGAAAATTGGTGATATAGAATAGCAGGGTTTACATAAAACCCTAAACTAATTGATAAAGGAATTTTCCAATTCTATCCAACTTAGAATAGACCCTTGGGGTAAGTTTAGATACCAATTGTATGCCATGTCACCTAAAAAATGGGGAAACAACCTGCACACAATGTCATGATGGGTGACCTAAGCACAAGTATAGGCATCCTTAAATGCATGTATGTGCTCCTTAGAACTTCTTGATTCTCCATGCATTTAATTAGGACATAATCTCTCTGGATTCTTTGGAAAATAATGAATACCCCCAGGGATAGTCCCTAATGAAGAAGGGTTATTCACAAATAAATCCATGGGTCATGGTGGTGGGACTGGTTGAATGGGTGGTGGAATAAGTGGAATTGGTGGAAAGTCAGGTGGAGTAGGTGGTGGTGACAATGGCAGAATCAAGACTCTATGAGCCTAGGGTCTATACCTGGTAGGGGTTTGGAGTTTAATCAATGGTTCCAGATCCTAGGAAGATCTAAGAACCCTCTCGTACCTATCCAGTGAAACTGACCCAATTTGAGCTAGTTTGATCCCCAGGCCCTCCTTCTAGCGCTAGATCTGTTGAGGATAAAAACATCACAACATTAAAAAAAATATTACTATTCTATTTCTCCTGAAAAAGAAAGACAACACATGGTAATCTAACTCCCAAGGTCTTGGTAATTGGTTCTCAATTATGTTGGTGTCACTTAATGGTCAATATAATTGTAATGTGCAAGGAGCCTTTGCTAGTAACAAGGAACATAATTACAAGAAATCAACTAATCTACATTTGAGGGGTTTAAAGAAACATAAAAAGATAGATTAGAGCTTTAAAATAAAAAGAATATGAATAAAACTACTTAACATCTAGACATGCATACCAACAATGAGTGTTTATTCACGTAACCACAACCACAACAAGATGCAATCCATAGAATAAACTATGCTACTGCATACATCCATAGTGATAATTCAATACCATACCATTCACTAAACTTTACTTCATAAAATTTTGAAACAAACCATTCACTCATTATCAAAACACAGATCAAATAGATATAATAGCAATTTATTCATAGATAACTTAATGAGGTAATCTTAAATCTGGTTCCTTCTATTAACTTTTATCAAATAAAAAACACTTAGGCATAGAAAAATCATTGGCATACAAATTGATTATATATCATTAATATCATCAAATAAGGCCAACTTGATAACATAAAACTTGCACAAAGCTGTAAAGAAACTGTATCTAAATTCACTTGAAATTTTAGAGTATCTGCTTAACAATTATGAAAACCTAAGACTATCCCTTTCTGCTATCATCAGGTGGCTAAACTTGCTTCAATTAGCCGACCTTTACAAAATAGTATATATAGATGTTACATGCACAAGTTCCTCTCAATAATAAATTTAGATCCACAAATTGAGGAGTTGGAATTGAACAAAGAACTAGATTGTTGAACTCTAGAGTTTGAAGGTTGGAGTACAATGTTGCACAAATTCTATTGCCCAAAGAAGAAGGTGGAATTGAGGAAGGGAACCAGACCTAATTCCACATCATGGCCCTACAAAAGAGGAGAAAAGGAGATGTTGTGTCCAGTGAAGAGAGCCAACTCACTTTTGTGTCGCATGCTCAAGGACATACTCATCATAACTATCAATCACTTGTTGAAGAGTACCTGAATTAGGTCCATCCAACCAATCACTTTCAAATTTAATCCTCCTTAATTCAGCTGAAACCAGCTTCTTTACCTCCTTTAACTTGAACACTTCTCTCCTAGCAGCCTTTGCATCTTCCCTGATATCTATAACTCAATATAATAACTCCTCATCATCTCCATTTTGTGTTATTTCTTCAAATCTACCCCTCCATCTCTCCCTTATCTTATCTAAAGAAAGGCCTTCCTTAACCGAAGTATCTAGATTGATTCAAATAGCTACAATTGCCTCTAACTCATCAATCTGTTGATTCAAATCCTTATCTCTTGAACTTCTTCTTGATGCATATGAATAGACTTGGATTTATACCTTATTATACTCATAGTTTTCTCAACAAAATATGCATTATCGTCCACAAGAATTGAATGTTCAAGCAAAGTTGACTTAGGTACCTTGATAATGTCCTCAAGCATTTTAATATATTTCTTATATTCCTCATCCTACTTATCTAGATCTTTGGTATGTTGATCAAGGTTCTTTTCCAACTCAAGAGATGCCTTATAAATCTTAAAACCATCCGCAAGAACATTATCAACCTCTTTATTGAGCTTATCCAACCATCTCTTTAGCATTCCCACCTACTCTTCATCTGAACCAAATCATTAGCCTTCTTCTTTGTTAATAGGATTAGGGATTCAGGAGCAGCCACCTATTGAGAGATTGGAGATGAAACAGCTTTTAGAAACCTATGCAATTGATTTAACTAAGGCTTTAGCTCATCCTTCTTTTTCTTATCCTTGATCATTCGATACTTGGTAGAGGAAGCCACATTATCAATTAAGTTCATCTATTGATTCCTTGTAGGCCTTCCCAAATTCATTGTACCCAATTGATAATCAATCATTTGCATATCCTCCTAGTTCTTATCCACCATTGGTATTGCACATTTAGCAATAATCTCCCCTGTATCAGTAAGCTTGGTGGAGTGAAGAAACCTTTCCTTCTTTTTAATTCTCTCCTCAATTTCTTTCATCATCTTCTCCCAATTGGGAGATTGTGGTTGAACTATGTGCTTCCTTTCTAAGTCAAGCTTCAACTAAGTGGGAGTTGTGGGGGTAGTAACTACTGGTGTTGAAGAAGAAGCAGCAGTAACAGAGGATAGAGGTTGTACTGTTGTATTTCTAGGCTGAGAGTCAACCTCCTGCACATTTTGCTTCTCACTCTTTGCCTTCTCTTATGCAATCTTATCGGCCTCATCCTTGTCCTTCTACTCCTATAGTTTCTTGGCTTCCAACTCCTTCAGACATTCTTCTTCCAACCTTCTTTCCTCTAACATCTAATCTCATTGCTTCTTCAATTCCTCAACATAGTCGCAAGCTTCTTTAGACATATTTTCATACAAAGCAAGCTCTGTAGCCTCCTCCTTTTCCAAACATTCTTTCTCTTCCCTCTTTGTATGAGCCTCTTCAACAGCATTAAACTTTGCCTCAAGGGCTTCCTTTCCCCTTCTTTGAGAAGCCTTCTCTTCCTCAAGATCATGAATTTTCTAATGCATAGTCAATTTATCTCTTTCTTGATCCTTCATCTTGAGCTTCTGCACCTTTTGTTGTTGTTGTTGAGCCAGTTCATCAATCTTAGTCTGAGTTTCCAATTTTTTTGTTTAGTTGACAACGCAGATTGTGCTTTAGCATCCTCTTCCTATTATTTGGCTAATATCTCAGCTTGTGCCTGAGCATCAGCTTCCTTGTTGGCATCCTCAAACAACTTCCATTGATCCTCCTCTGTTAGTGCATGCTCAGTCCCTACATCATTTGTTATACCAAGGGAAGCAACCACATGAGCCTCCTTGTCAGATGGAGTGGCTTCAGAATCTGTTGCAATATCATGTATCTATATTTTAGGCTACTCTTCTTTTAGTAGTTCAGCCTCCTTGTGGAGAGTTCCCCAGGGCATTCCCTCACTTGGTTGTTTTGTAACCAGGGGTTGAGTGGATGCCTTTTTTGTAATAGATGTTGAAGCATCCATTTCCATAACAGTCTCTACCTCTTGTCCCTATAGGAAGTCTTGGGTAGCCACCTCCTCCTTTGCATTAGAAAGCATAAACTCTAAGGGCTCCTTAGGAGCCATCCTTCTCTTTGTTCTCTTATAACCTTGGGTGGTACATGTATCTTTCCTCTTTTTGGATGATTGAGCCTCAAGCTGGTTAATTCTAAGGCTCACCCATTACACACTTCTATCCAACACTGGTTTTGCAATTTTTTTTATATCAATAGTCTCCTCAGCATTCCAATCCACTAGATCAAGATCTAGGGTACCTATCTTATCTACATCATATTTAGGGTCCAAATTTACCCCATCATCTAATAAATTATCTAGGATGTATTCCTTAATCCCATACTCAAACATGAGTGGGATAAACACTCTTTCATAATTTCTCCTTTGGAGATCATAATCATCTTGTAGGTCCATTGAAAAGTCCAATAAATTTAAATGTTTATCAAAAAGACTGTGAAGCAAAGCTTGCATCTTGTTCCCGTGGTCATAATGCTTCCTAGAAGTGTATAAGTCCAATTTCATATAAACCAACTCATCACATATGGCCTTAGCTACCACAATGTGTGGATAGCTAGACTCACCCAACCTCATTGGGAACTTATGGCAACCGGTCTTTTGTTTGGTACCAAATTTGGAGTTCACAGCCAAAGCCTAATATACCAACTCTATTAAAACAATTTTATTGCCACAACATCTAGGAAACAAATGGGGATGACCATCAAAGCCTCCCAATATAAAGTAAGTAAATGTGGGGTATTGGATAAACTATTGTCCCCATTCATTGATAAAAGTCATTGCCTCCCTACTTAATCTATACCCAGCATCTCCAGTAAGCCTGTTAATAACAACATAAAGGAAGGCGTCATTAACCATCCTATAGTGTTACTCTGATGCTTGCAATGTGAGATAATTATAGTGCTCCTTCACCTTCTTTTTCCCTTAGAATTCTCCCAATATTCCAACTGTATTCAATCCAGGAAAAATCCCCATCCAAGCAGCTGCATAGACCACATAAGAGGTCATAAAGAAACTCTTAGTTTCTTTCACTCTAAACATTTGATTATGAATATTCTTTGATACCACCATTCACTATTGAAACTATTGTTTACCTTCCAAGATAGCATGGATGAATGGGAACATCCATTCTTTAAAATATGAAGCATCCCTTTTTACAAACACCCTATAAAGTAGCATGATTATGTCCCCACTTTCTTTATTGAAATATGCCCTTTTTGGCAGATCAGGAAGCTTGGTTAGAGACCCTCATCCAATTCTTATTCATGTAGGCTCCATTGGTTTCTTTGTTGCTACTGTAAAGCTTTAGAGCTTCTGCTCATTGAACTGCTTAGGATTATGTGGAATGGGTGCATCAAACATGAAATTGAACATTTGAAATGTTAGCTCAATAATAGCATTCCCTCGTGAATCCATACACTACCTAGTAGCAAGATTGTAAGTGCCAGCAACTGCTAATACCAAATTTGGACATTGAATAGACAAAGGGAATAGTGCAAGGTGTTCCAATCCAGACTAAGCAATCCTTTGTGCCCTTGTTGTAACATCTTCATTGTAGGTTTCATCCACCAACTCCTCAAAGTTAAAAGGGCCTAGGTTGGTGTCAGTAACATTGACCCAATCAAAATCAATCTTACTAGCTATGAGGGTAACCTCCTTGTGTTTACATCTCAAATTATATGGGATTTGTTCCACCTTAATCTTCTTTGGTTTGGATCCTTGTCTAGAAGTCTTTGTTGGTTGACTCCTTTGAGTAGCCTCTTCTGATGCTCCAGACATTTCTCAAACCCTGAAATAAAATCATGTATTAGATGATCATAGCATAGAAGTCAATGCATCAGTCAATACCTACCTCCATCTCTTTGAAACAACCTTTAAACATAACCAAACTTCAACCTTTATTGAAAGCGGAACCACAGAAGCACCAAGGACATAAAATATTTTTCAACACTAGCAGGGTTGGAATCAGAATTAGGAAAAAACTAGAGCCAAGACCAGAATAGAAACTAAACCAGAAACTAAATGCTCATTCCAAGTTCAAGGATAAGTATAAAAGACTCAATACCACATGACCAGAAGCAGAATCATTTTAGGATCTAATCTTCATGGAAAACAACTTCGAGACAAGTTCATTCCCGGATCCACTCCCACCAATTCCATATGCAAAACGAAGGGTATTTTCAAAAGACATGGTCACATGAATTTTAAAAAATCGGGTCACATTGGCCAACAAGAAAATCCAAATAAAGGGGGTTAACTAATCCTTAACCACATAAAAAATGACTTTAACCCCAAGACATGATACTTTGTAAAGGTTGTTGAGAAAACCCCAACTTGCTCAATACATTGACTCCAAAAACTAGGGCATGATAAAAATCAAACACAAAAAACATAGAGTTGACACGGGATAATTGAGAAAGGGATTTTCAAAATGAATTCCACCATTCAAGCACAGAAAACCCTCACAAACTGAAACCCTAATGAAGAAATAGGGCATGAAAAAATGCACCTATCAAGAAAGTGATGGCAAATGGAACAATGACAAATGGAAAGTAAATCAACATGGAACAGGACAAAAACAAAAGAAGACAAAAGAAACGAAACAAGAAAAGAAACAAATAGTGGGAAAATAATTCACAGAAGCAAGACTAATTTGAACACACCAAAAAAAAATGCAACACAAGACAAAACAACGCACAAAAGGAAACAGAAAGGAAAAGAACCCTACCTCAAAATGCTCTCAAGGAATGCTCGAAATCCGAACAAGATTTTCTCTGCAACTCGCCTCTGCAATCAAATCAATCGTCTCAATTTTTTTTGGCTCTGGTTCATTGAGACATCTTGAATAACAAAGATAATGAGCTAGCTAAATGTAATTAGGGATTTAAAATCAATTCTCGTGTGCAAAGAGGCAAAAATTAATGTCATTAATGCAGTTGGTCTGAGGTAGAGCAAACAAAGCCAACAGTTAACTCCTAAGAATACTAAAAGGTAGGTTAGATGCAGACCCAAGAATGAATCGAAACAAGAAAACTTCAACAATCCTTCTCTCCCAAATCTCGTTCCAATTCTGATCATATAGAAAGGACAAGCAAGCAAACAAGGACAAATGGAGGCAGAGATGGAACCAAGACTTAATTAAAAACTTTTACAAAGTTTTGGGTTTAGTTCTGATTCTGGTTTTGGTCCCAACAAAAGAACAAGAAATGACAAGAGCAACAAGCACAAAGGGAAGCAAGACCAGAATGAAAACTGGAACCTGACCTAACATCAACAAAAAAAAAGACAAAGCAGTTGAGCGGAGCCAAAATTGGAATGGGAAAAAAAATTGGAATTTTGACAAAGTGCCAGGTTTGGTTCCAACTCCAGTTCCACTTTTTCCCAGGCCAAAACAAAATGCATAGAAAATGACAAATTACTCAAGGGAGAAATAGACCCGAGAGTGCAAAACAAACAAGAAACAAAGAAGGAAGGCGGAAATGGAGTTGGAACAAAACCCAAACTAGGAACCTTGGAAAAGTTCAAAGTCCAGTTTCAGTTTCAGCTCTGCTTCCGACAAAGCAAAAAGAAAGAAAGACTTAGGAGAAAAACAAAAAACTCCTAAGACCCAAACCAAAACCAAAGACAAAACAAAAAAAAGGGGGACCCATTTTGTTCCAAAATAAAATGGGGTTGTTATCCAAGGCATAACAGATCAGATGCACCTCATCTTTCTTAGTATCAGGATCCCAATCGTTTTGATCTTTAGTGCATTCAAAATCAGTGTAATCACTTGAGGAACAAAGAGAAACACTTTCAACATCTTCTTCATCATTTTCACTCATAACAATTGATCCATATTCATAAAATTCATCACATGAAGAGAATTTCTCACTACCTAGAAAACACACCGCTTCAAGTCTATTAACATATCCCCTACTAGAAGCAAGAGATTCCATCTCCACTTCACAAGAAGAGTCATATTCAATAGAGGATTAACTAGGTTTGATCTCATCCATTTGATTCCTCATTTGTTCCATATAATTTAGACCAAGTGCATTCACATCACTGATTGATGCATAATTACTCTTGGCTAAATCAATTTGTGAGGCTTCACTATGTACCTCTTATGTTTGCTCGTAGCCTATGACATCCCAAGGAAGATAATTAGGAATTATTTCCTTGTCTTCACACCTTGCATCTTCATCCTCATCACTATTACATGAATTTGCTTCTATGTTGCTTGTAAAATGACAACATTCAACAATCAATTGTTCAAACTCTAATACTCCTCCTTGATCTATCAATCTTAGCGTTTGGTTCTCCTCACTATGGCAATTATTACACCCATTCTGGGAAACAACCAAGGGCATATAACTATGTTCAATATCTTCCACAGTTTTTATTCAATCCACTACTTGATCAAGGCTATGAGGCTTCAAATTCTTAGGCCATTTGCATGCCCCTAATTTGTATGCTTCACAAAACAAATTAACACACATTAAATCATTAGGCCTAAAACTCTTGGGTATCTCCATTAGAACATCCAAAAATCTTGAAAACAAGTTGTATGCTGACTCATTTGCATGTCTCTTCATCTCATACAATTTTCTAACAGAGAGAATTAAATCAGCCCTTCCTGACCTTGGTTGATGTGAGGTTGATGTTTGCTCCTGTTTTGCATCTTGTAGGAGTAATGTAGATGTGACATCTATGGGCTCCTTTTCTCAACAAACACTTTTATTCCTTGATTAGTGTAGCTCAATATCCTGAATTCTATTAGATCTAGTCATGCTAGCAATCACAGGTCCCTTCATGATTGATTACTTCAAATTATTCTCAATATTCACAGCCTCTTGGTAAGTTTTTTGTAAGGTAGTAGGATCTTTATCTCTTAATAATAATCTCATCTTACTATCAAATGCTCCCAGATATACAACCAAACATTCAGCATCATTTGGTTTCATATGTTTAGGGATTTTCCTTATAACCTTTGCAAATCTAAGGTTGAAGGTAGGGACTAATTATTCCTTATCCTTGGAGATCTCCATGAAGTTCTTCCTTGCAACACTTGGATTTATCCTTTCACCAAAATGCTCCATGAAAGCTACCTTCAGTTCATTCCAACAATGTACAGAGGACACTGACAGGAAAGAGAACCAGTCTCTTGCATCTCCTTTCAGTGATTGAATAAATAACTTCATAACCACATCTTCAGAATCTATCTTAGAATCACCCATCATATTAGCAAATTCTTGCATATGTTTTATTGCTCATTCTGACTTGTCACCATTGAAATTTGGTATTTTATCAATGATCTTGGGTGGTACAATATTTGGATATGCACAAATATTTTCAAAATTGAGGGCCTTGTACTTGTCAGTATTAAAATTTCCTTGTTGGAAGAACGATTGTTTACTTTGTATGCTTTTGTCCATATTTACACCAAATGGTATAAATTGACAAATCACCTTTAATTCTTGAAAAGGAATTTAGAATATACAATGCAATTATACAATATTACCTTAATTCCTTTTATGAATATGATCCTAAGCCTCTAGCATGGATATTCCTCACAAATGTTGTCTAAGATCTAACAATTTAACATGCTTCTTTTTTCATAATGCATAAATTTCAACTTATACACAAAGGCGTGCTAAATTCTTACTACTATTCCCTCATATAGTGCTAATTCACCTATTAGGGAATCATTTACATCTCAAACATGGGAAATTTATCCTGATTTACCCATAATATGCTCTAATTTCTTTAAAGTCTATGAAAATAAATGGCAATTTGTAGTGGCTAACCATCTTTTGTCTTTGAAAATGCAGATCCAAGCAATCGATGTATGCTTTTTTAGGTTCTTTGAGTCAGAGTTTCCACCTCGTTTAAAGAGGATTTAATTTCAAATGAGATGAAGTTCCTTTACAAATAATACACGTTCTGGGCTATCTTCCACAACAGAGTCTTGTTCAGATCCTCCAATATTTGTTGCACTCCAATTGTGTACCAGGTTCAAGAATTTGACAATATCTGAACAAGACATTCAGATTTACTACATCACTTGACTCTAAATTTTATCTACATTTAGAGAATGTGAATTTCCCTAGTAGAGTATTTTGTTGGTGTTTTTCCATTACACCTAAGGAATCTCTAAAGAATAGACAACTCCTATACTCAAGACCTTTAAAATGAATTCCCAACTAACAAGATTCAATCAAAGACTGAAATCTTCTACACTTTGGGCTCTATGGGACCTAGGAGGGTGTTCCTTTCAACATTTCATTTGACTATCTCCATGAATGACATAGAAAATCACATATCAATTCCTATCAAGGGTAAATAACATAATTCACTCAAAGGTTGGCTAATCTTCAAGCAAATAACTATAAATTCACCAAGAACGGGGAGAATATCTCACATACATGCCTCATAGTAAATGAATTTTAAGAGATTTGCATTCTAACCCTGAGTCCACAGCTTGATATACTATCATTATCATTCAAATAACAAAAACCATAGCAAATAGTCCAGTGTCTTCATCAATTGGGTGATGGATTCATGCATCTTACAATTAGTCATATAGAAATTATTTAAATTTGATAATTTTTGGCTATTGTCATAAGGCTTTGTATTATGAAAACTCATTTTACATAATACATCACTTCTTACCAAATCCTCTATAAACTCTCGCAAATCTATAGCCTCATTTAAGCATTTAATTGATTCTTTGAACCAAAACAAAAATAAAGACATGCATTCAAATGAAACATTTGAAGATGAACAGGATATACTTGATATTATATTTAAAATTTTCAAGAGATATCAAAGAAGAGCATATGAATTATGCATAGAATCTATTTTGATATTAGTAATTTCTACAAAACTATTTAAGATTTTCATATGCACAGTTCAAGGACCAAGACAATTCAACCAATCTATTTTCTGGTATTCTTCTAATTTCTACCCTTTTCACATATAAGACCTAAAGACTCAAAAGACTGGAACCCTTGCAAACGATCCATGATTTCCCTTTTATATTGCAAGGGAGCCAACAAGCTTTTCGCTCAAAATGCATCACATTACAAAATTTCATTTCATTTCAAATTTCAACTGTATTTCCAAAATTATCCACATGTTGATTACATTAGGGAAACCACAATTGCAATAGCTGCCAAGAGGAGAAATAAAGTCACCAAAATTTTCCTCAACTGCCAAGTAAGCAGCAAATCCAACTTTCATACTACAATGGGGGCACACAATCAACATCAAACACCTCAAAAAACTAGCCATGCACATAGAGAGAAAGTGACCACCACAAAAATTATCAAATAGCACAAAAATTTCATTTCACACACCACCTTTTTAACAACCAGAAAACCTTCCACCACTAGCATACCATCCACAATACACATGCCCACTTCACACCGTAGTGAGGGTTGGAGATGAAACCTCAACTCCTTCCTCATCTTTATCTCATTTCAACACAATGCCATCTTGCCTGCTTGGAGTCCTAACAGCTAAAGGAGGGACAAAGAATACCTCCACTCTAGGGGATGGAGCTCGACCTAGAGTTGGGAGGTACTAGCAATAGTTGTAATTCGTCTCCATCTTAGTTTCAAATGAGTTTTTCGTGATGTCAATGGGCAAGTTTTTTCATCCAAAAGAGCCACGACCATATCAATTTTTTTTTTTAAGTCTGCTGGAGGATCCAACAAATTCTTCTCCTTTTTCTCCCATTACATCTGAGCTTGCATCTTGACCCTTTAGTCGGCCACTACATTTAGTAACACCAAGTGCAGATCCCTTGCCATGGATATCCCTGTGAGTGCTTCATCCTTGCTCCAGGTCCCCACCATGGGACTCCTATGAATTAAGTCATGAAGACCTCCGCACTGGAATAGATGAAGCACCAAACTTACTTATGCTACCACTAGAAAAATCCACACTTGTAAGCTTGGTTTTCTACAAAACTCAAAAGACTTGACAACTAATTGCGTTGGCGAGAAGAGTAACTCTCTACTTCTATTTATTGAACAATGTGATGATAACAATCATCAATGTTCAATGAAAACACACGTGCAAACTAGAAAATTCGTTGGCATGCATATTGTCACCATTTATTTCCCAAGTGCATGGAAATCTACATATCATACTTCATGATTACTAGAAATTAAGTCTCCACACACACAGAGATCAATTTGATTGCACCTATAGAGAGTAGATCATTAATGTCCATTGGTTGCAGAATGAAACGGCTATCATGTGCCAGTTTATTAATTTTGAATTTTAGTCATTGATCTCCTGATGAGATGGTAGATCAAATGGCTCACTTTAGGCTAATTGGGTTTGAATTCCAATAGTGCTTTGTCCTTTTGTCTTCAGCCAATGGCATTGATCCACCTCATACGACAACTCCTCTATAGGCAAGCTTTATCTATCTCACTAATTTGGTTGATTAATCCATGTGTCAAGATCTCGCTGATCTCGATACCTTTAATGAGCATTCACTTTTTCCTTGTGAGCTAGTGGGGAACGATGGAGATTGTCCCCGACACTCAATCTTGGGCGCTGGTTCAGAACCACGAGTCTCAAGCCAGATAATGGAGAATGGGTCCCACATTGGTATGAGGACACAAATCTTCATCTCACCATCCTCACACTACATAACTGGTTGGTACTTTACATCCATGATTCGACGGGGTATGGCCAGGATCCTCTCCTACGGTCTCGAATCCCAAAACTTGCACACACGACAAGGTTAGCATTAAATAAGGGGCCATTGTTAGGTTGACGGTGATTTGACCCTTGCGGATGAATGACTTAAGCTTAAGTCATTTGGGAAATATTAAGACCCAACCTTAGGAAAACATTACAATCAATGGTTGACTGGGTGACCGGTGTTCTAGTCTAGAGGGGCCAGTGGATAGATGCATACGATGGCTCAAGTAATGAATTAAAGAGTGGGAAACCGGTAGGGTAAGTCAACATGGGATTAGAATGACTAAGGTTTTTTTAGAGGAAAACCCTATCCAAGCATGGGAATGAGGGTTTAGAGTGTTGATTAAATCCATAGGATACCCAAAAAATACAGGAATTTTGAAAGCTCCATCAGTGGCTCATGCTCAAGGATGTATACCCCCAGTGGGTATAGTGAGAATCCAGATCTCAGGTTGAAGCAGACTAGGGTAGAAAACCAAAACCTAAGAGCCTACTAGGACAAAGCAAGTAGACACAATAGAAACCAAACACACCAGACCAACCTATGTACATTATTCACATAATATACACTATAATTAATTTCCATAAGAATCCACGTTTAAACACTTGGCTTCGATCTATAAACTGGAGGCCCCCTTGCCCCCAAAACTTTAGGGACAATTCTTTCCTCTGTCAAAGACTTTTTCCTGTTCAACCAACAGTGGGTCCACATGGGAATTGTGCAATTCTGGACAATTAACATGATCATGATTGGGACCATTTATCAATGCCATGCTACTCCATTCATTCACCTTCTCCAAAATAGGATCATCAAATTGAAATGAGAAAACAAAACCCTCATATTCTACACAGTCATGAAGTGTTGGATCACATCCCATTTGTGCATCAAATTTGAAAACTTCATAGACACTTTGGCTTAGACTTGGATAATCTTTTACAAGATTAGGGAAAAGAAACATTGAATCAGGTACACTTTCCATATGTTTGTCACAAGTGTTGTCCTCAAGGGGTGAAACAAGTTCCATAATAAGATTCATAAGGTAGGGTGCATTTGCAAAAAATTGCAATGTAGCTTCATATTGACCAACAACATTCCTCTGGTTGTCCATACCTTCAAACAATCCTTCACATGGATCAAATAATCCTGCAATATTAACATATCCTGCAAAATCATCAAACAATTCCTTCTCCTCAACATAAAAGGATGTTGCCTCATCATTCATGTATTTATCCCAGTCTACCTTTTAGTCATCCAAGAATCGACTTCCTTTAACATCCAAGCACATATCAACACATGGAATCCAAGCGGTTGAAACTTCAACCATCTTTTCAAGAACTTGGCCAGTTACCATAGGGAAATCAACATAATCATTCACACCCCCTTTGATAGTAGCACTACATTCAAGGCTTTCATCACTATCTTGAACTTCTTTATCATGTGAGCCATTGTCACATTTAGATGTCAATAAGTCTAGGTCATTCTCTTGATTCTTGTCATGTAAAATTTGTTCAATCACATGTTGGTAAACCAATTCATTAGTGTTTGTGTCATCACATTTTCCCTCTAGTTGGGAGACTATGAAATCAGGGTTCACATCTTCAAAGGAAAAATCTCCTACCCCATCATCAACTTGACTCTTGCTTGTACCATCCACAACACATTTTCTAGTGGTAATTGCTAGGTACTCACTTGGATTATCTTCAAAAAGAGGATTGCTTCTACACCCATAGGAATCATCATTTATGACCTCACTATCCAATGTAGGTTCACCAAATAAAGTATTTTGCTATACCTTCATGATGGTCAAACGCACCTCATCTTTCTCGATGTCAATATCCCAATCATTTTGATCTTCATTGCATTCAAAATTAGTGTAATCACTTGAGGAACAGAGAGAAGCACTTTCAACATCTTCTTCATCATTTGCACTCATAACAATTGATCCACATTCAAAAAATTATTCACATGAAGAGAATTTATCACTGCCTAGAAAACACACCCCTTCAAGGCTATTAACATATCCCTTGCTAGAAGCAAGATATTCCATCTCCACTTCACAAGAAGATTCATACTCAATAGAGGATTGACTAGGTTCAATCTCATCCCTTTGATTCCTCATTTGTGCCATATAATTGAGACCAAGTGTATTCACATCACCGATTGATGCATCATTACTCCTGGCTAAGTCAATTTGTGAGGCTTCACTATGTACCTCTTGTGTTTTCTCATAGCCTATGACATCCCAAGGAAGATAATTAGGCATTATTTCCTTGTCTTCACACCCTGTATCTTGCTCCTCATCACTATTACATGAATTTGCTTCTATGTTGCTTGTAAAATGACAGCATTCAACAATCAATTGTTCAGACATTGATACTCCTGCTTGATCTATCAATCTTAGCCTTTGGTTCTCCTCACTATGGAAATTATTAACCCCATTCTGTGAAACAACCAGGGGCATATAACTATGTTCAATATCTTCCACAGTGTTTATCCAATCTACTAAATGATCAAGGCTATGAGGCTCTAGATTCTTAGGCCATTGGCTTGCTCTTGATTTGTATGCTTCACAAAAAAAATTAATAAATATTAAACCATTAGACCTAAAACTCTTGGGTATCTCCATCAGTTGATCCAAGAATCTTGAAAACAAGTTGTATGGTGACTTGTTTGCATGTCTATTCATCTCATATAACTTTCTAACAGAGATAATTAAATCAACCCTTCCTAACCTTGGTTGATGTGAGGTTGATGCTTGCTCTTGTTCTACATCTTGTAGGAGTAATGCAGACGTGACATATATGGGCTCCTTTTCTTGACAAACACTTATATTACTTGATTGGTTTGGCTCAATAGCCTAAATTCTATTATAGCTAGTCAAGCTAGCAATCACAGGTCCCTCCATGATTGAGTAATTCAAATTGTTCTCAATATTCACAGCCTCTTGGTAAACTTGTTGTAAGGTAGCAGGATCTTTATCTCTTAATAAGAATCTCATCTTACTATCAAATGCTCCCAGATATACAACCAAACATTCAACGTCATTTGGTCTCATATGTTCAAGGATTTCCCTTATAACCTTTGCAAATCTAAGGTTGAAGGTAGGAATTAATTCTTCCTTATCCCTAGAGATCTCCATGAAGTTCTTCCTTGCAACACTTGGATTTATCCTTTCACCAAATTGCTCCATGAAATTTGCCTTAAGTTCTTTCCAATAATGTATAGAGGACACTAACAAGAAAGAGAACCAGACTCTTGCATCTCCTTTCAGTGATTGAAAAAAAAACTTCATAACCACATCATTAGAATCTATCTCGTAATCACCCATCACATCCCATCACATAAGCAAATTCTTCCATATACTTTCTTGAAAATTCTGACTTGTCACCACTGAACTTTGGTATTTTATCCCTGATCTTGGGTGATACAATATTTGGATATTCACAAATATTGTCAAAATTGAGGGCCCTGTACTTGACAGTACTAAAACTGCCTTGGTGGAAGATTGTTCACTTTGTATGATTTTGTCCATATTTACACCAGATGGTATAAATTGACAAATAACCTTTAATTCTTGAAAAGGAATTTAGAATATACAATGCAATTATACAATATTACCTTAATTCCTTTTACGAATATGATACTAAGCCTCTAGCATGTATATTCCTCACAAATGCTACCAAAGATCTAATAATTTTACAAGCTTCTTTTGTCATACTGCATAAATTTCAACTTATACACAAAGGCATGCTAAATTCTTACTACTATTCCCTCATATAGTGCTAATTCACCTATTAGGGAATCATTTATATCTCGAACATGGGAAATTTATCTTGATTTACCCATAATATTCTTTGATTTCTTCAAATTCTATGAAAATACTTGGCAATTTGTAGTGGCTAACTATCTTTTATCTTTGAAAATGCAAATCTAAGCAATTGTTGTATGCTTTGTCAGGTTCTTTGAGTTAGAGTTGCCACCTCCTTTAAAGAGGATTTAATTTCAAATGAGATGAAGTTCCTTTACAAATGATATATGTTCTAGGATATCTTCCACAACAGAGTCATGTTCAGATCCTCCAATATTTGTTGTGCTCTAATTGCCTACCAGGTTCAAGAATTTGACAATATCTGAACAAAATGTTCAGATTTACTACATCACTTGACTCTGCATTTTATCTACATTTAGAGAATGAGAATTTCCTTAGTAGATTCACCATTATGTTGGTGTTTTTCCATTACACATAAGGAATCTCTAAAGAGTAGCCAGCTCTTATACTTAAGACCCTTAAAATGAATGGCCAATTGACAAGATTCAATCGAAGACTTAAATCTTCTATAATTTAGGCTTTGTGGGACCTAGGAGGTGTTCATTACACATTTTATTTGACTATCTCCATGAATGACATAGAAAATCATAGATCAGTTCCTATCAAAGGTAAATAACATAATCTACTCAAAGGTTGGCTAATTTTCAAGAAAAAAACTATGAATTCACCAAGAACATGGAGAATATCTCACATACATACCTTGTAGTAAATGAATTTTAGGAGATTTCCATTCTAACCACGAGTCCACAACCTAATATACTATCATTAGCATTCAAATAACAAATACCATAACAAATAGACCAGTGTCTTCATTAATTGGGCAATGGAATCATGCATCTTACAATCAGTCATATAGAAATTCTTTAAATCTGATAATTCTGGGCTATTGTCATAAGGCTTTGCATTATGAAAACTCAATGTACATAATACATCACTTCTTACCAAATCCTCTATAAACTCTCTCAAATCCATGGCCTCATTTAAGCATTTAATTGATTCTTTGCACCAAAGTAGAAATAAAGACATGCATTCAAATGAAACATTTGAAGATGAACAAGATATACTTGATATTATATTTAAAATTTCCAAGAGATATATAGAGAATAGCATATGAATTATGCATAAAATCTATTTTGATATCAGTAATTTCTACAAAAATATTTAAGATTTTCATATGCACAATTCAAGGACCAAGACAATTCAACCAATCTATTTTTTGGTATTCTTCTAATTTCTACCCTTTTCGCATATAAGACCTAAAGACTCAAAATAATAGAACCCCTACAAACAAGCAATGAATCCCCTTTTATATTGCAAGGGATCCAACAAGCTTCTGGCTCAAAATGCATATCACACTACAAAATTTTATTTCATTTCAAATTTCAACTGTATTTCCAAATTTCCTCACATGTTGATTACATTACAATGGGGATACCACAATTGCAACAACCACCAAGAGGAGAAATAAAGTGCCACCAAAATTTTCCTCGACTGCCAAGTAAGCAACAAATCCAACATTCATACTACCAAAGGGGCACACAGTTAGCATCAAACACCTCAAAAAACTAGCCACACACATAGAGAGAAAGCGACCGCCACCGAAATTATCAAATAGCACAAAATTTTTATTTTGCACACCACTTTTTTAACAACCAGAACACTTTCCACCACTAGCACACCATCCACTATACACGCACCCACTTCGTATTGTAGCTAGGGTTGGAGATGAAACCTCAACTCCTTCCTCATCTTTATCTCATTTCAGCACAACTTCATCTCACCCACTCAGAGTCCTGACAACTAAAGGACGGAAGAACAATACCTCCGCTCCAGGGGATGGAGCTCAGCCTATAGTTGTGAGGTACTAGCGATAGCTAGAATCCATCTCTATCTTAGTTTCAGACAAGGTTTCTGTGATGTCAATGGGCGAGTTTTTCTATCCAAAAGAGCCACAACCATATCAAATTTTTCACTAAATTCTGCTGGAGGGTCCAACAAATTCTTCTCCTTTCACTCCCATTGCATCTGAGCTCTCATCTTGACCCTTCAGTCAATGACTACATCTAGTAACAGTAGGTGCAGATACCTTGCCATGGATATCCTTGTGAGTGCTTTGTCCTTGCTTCGGGTGCCCAACATGGGACTCCTACAAATTAAGTCAGGAAGACCTCCACACTGGAACAGATGAAGCACCAAACTTACTCATCCTACCACTAGAAAAATCCACACTTGTAACCTTAGTTTAATGTAAAAATTAGAAGACTTGACAACTAATTGTGTTGGCAAGAATAGCAACTCTCTACTTCTATTTATTCAACAATGTGATGATAACAATCATCAATGCTCAATGGAAACACGCACAAACTAGAAAATTTGTTGGTATGTGTATTGTCATCATTTATTTTCTCAAGTGCATGGAAATATGCATATCATATACTTCATGATTACTGACAATTAAGTCTCCACACACAGAGATCAATTTGAGTGCACCTGCAGAGAGTAGATCATTAGTGCCCACTGGTTACAAAATGAAATGGCTATCACGTGCAAGTTTATTAATTTTGAATGTCGGTCATTGATCTCCCAATGAGGTGGTAGATCAAATGGTTCACTTTAGGCTGACTGGGTTTGAATTCCAGTAGTGCTTCATCGTTTTGTCTTTGGCCAATGGCATTGATCCACCTCAAACGATAGCTCCTCTATAGGAAAGCTTTATCTATCTCATGAATTTGGTGGATTAATCCACGTGTCGAGATCTCGTTGATCTTGCATCCTTTAATGAGCATTCACCTTTTCCTTGCAAGCAAATGAGGAACGGTGGAGATTGTCCCCGACACTCAATCTTGGTCACTGGTTCAGAACCACGGGCCTCAATCTAGACAGTGAAGAATGGGTCCCACGTCCATATGAGGACACACATCTTCATCTCACCATCCTCACTGCATAATCGACTAGAACTTTACGTCTACGATCTGGCGAGATACGGCCAAGATCCTCACCTACGCTCTTAAATCTCAAAACCTGCACACACGACAAGGTTAGCATTAAATAAGGGGCCATTATTAGGCCGACAGTGATTTGACCCTTGCAGATGAATGACTTGAGTTTAATTCATTTGGGAAATATTAAGACCCAACCTTAGGAAAACATTAAAATCAATAGTCGACTAGGTGACCAGTGATCAGCCAAAGGGGTTGATGGATAGATGCATACAATGGCTCAAGTAATGACTTAAAGAGTGGGAGACCGATAGGGTAAGTCAACATGGGATTAGAATAGCTAAGGTTTTTTAAGAGGAAAACCCTATCCAAGCATGGGAATGAGGGTTTAGAGTGTTGATAGAATCCATAAGATACCTAGAAATTACAGGAATTTTGGAAGCTCCATCACAACACATTGTCCTCCTTAGAATGGGAGCCACCCAAGACAATATCAATATCATTTCTAGTAGAAGGGGACCCATCGAAATCTAACTCATGTAAAACCAGCTTCTTGGCAACACTCTTCCTCTTAAGGTTCCCCTTCTTTCTTTTTTTAGAGGGGGCCACCACAATGGATGACGAACCACCCTCCTCCTCATTCCGCTCATCATCATCATCATCAGTGATGTCCAAGCCATTCGAGAGTGAATCCTTACTAATGGACTTCTCCTTTCCTTTGATCGACTTTGTAGGAATATGGGATCTCACATGCTCCATAATGAGTAGTATGAGGCCCTCATGAAGAACAAGAGCCCTTCTATTTTTGAAATGAGGATAGATAGACACTTCCAACAAATATAGAAGAAAAAAGGAAATGAAACATGTAACCCATGTTTGTAATGTTTCAACAAGGTGAAATGGTGACCTAAAATGTTAGTATATTGATCATCTAGGGTAAAATACCACATCATAGCCTCTGCTATATTGGCCGAAATCTGCTTCAAAGAAGTTTGTTCGTAACCCCATGAGGGAATTTTAATCATCTTCTTATGTTCTTTATCTTTAAAAAACTGGTCCATGGAGTCATCATTACTCTTTCTTTCCTTGAAAAATTTTCACCCAACCATTGGAAACCTAGTAATGGAGGCAAAAAATTCCTCGTTGATCACAAACTCCATCCCCTTAACCTGTAACTTTCCATTATGCCAATAGCAAACAAAATATGAAGAGGCACTAGGATCATGGTCGTGGAGCCTTTCAAGAAAGGGTGTGAAATTCCCATATTCTAAAATTCTTCATATCTTAGGCTTATTGCTCCATATTTCACAAGAAAAGGGTTTGATTCTGCTTTGATCACCACCCATATCTACTATCACCATAAACTAAAACCCCGGAATAGAAATTGTAGTGTAGAAAAAAGTATCCCTTGCTTAATTTGGGAATGTTTAATGATAAATTGGACTTAATGTCACATTAGTCTAGTGTTGTGAGGTGTTTTACACATCCACATTAGGTCTTGGGTCCTTTTTAAGCTAAATTAACTTAACTTTACCTTAATTTAATGTTGTAAAATGTATTTATTTACATCTTCACATTAAATTTAGGAGGATTGTAAATCAAATGAACCTAATCTAGTTTTGTAATATGTTTTACACATTCACATGGGATCTAGGGACCTTCTAAGCTAAATAAGCCTCTATGACCCCATATTATGCATACCAAGGAATAATTTAATCAAAAACCTAACAAGATCAACATATAAGCTTAATTTCTTGACTCTCTGACATTCTAGCTGGAAAGATAGCCCCTATGGGACCCATTCGCCACTCTGGGTGAATGAGTCCCATCCAAGTGGGACTCATTCACCCAACTTGGCAAATGAGTCCCATTTGAGCTATTTTCAAAGTTTGAGCGAGAAAAATTGGGTTTTAAGTTTAACTTTCTTCTATGGTGGCCTTGGGGATTGAATTAACGGTCATTTGAGTGGATTGCCTATATAAAGAAGCCCTCAAATCATTATTTCATCGTGCATTCATGCTATCAAGTCAAGCAAGGAAGAGTTAAGAATTCCAAGTCTTCATAAGGCCATCATGATAGCTTTCAAGATCAATTTTAAGGCATTCAAGGGTAGAATTCTTCATTAATTTTTGTAACAATTCAAGATGCATCATCATGTTTCAAGAATATCAAGCATCAAGCATGTTAGTGAGCTAGTGTTGTGATGTAGCATTGAAGATCCAAGATCAAGATCTACATCCTTCATGGCCATTTCATGTTGAGTTGTAGATTTACAAGACATCATTCACAAGGCATCATTCAGGGTATCATTGTCCATGTTCTTTGTTCCATGCTTCATGCCTTCATTCCATTGTTTCATCATTTGCTTTAATTACCTAAAAGGGGTATGACCAAGGCAAACCCCTATTCCATAACAATCAACACTTTTGCTCTCACTCTTTGTGTGATTGTAGATCTAGGTGCTTTGAAGTTTTGAAGATCATTGAATATTAGGTTGCAAGCTTTTTGGGCTTATCTCCCCATTTGAAAGGTCATAATATTCACTAAAAGGTCATCTACAACCCTAAAATCAAAGTTTTGGATCTAAAAACTTGGAGCAGATTGAGCAGACTGAGAAAAGCAGATTTAGACTTTGAATTTCTAGAAAATCCAAACTAGAATCATTAACCACAAGTGGTGAATGAGTCCCATTGTTGGTGTTTTTCAAAGATATTTTTAGATTTGGATACCCATTTTCCCAAAACCTGCTCTGGTGTAGAAATCTAGAATTGGGATTGATTTTCCAAGAATGGCGAATGAGTCCTAGTAGGCCAAAATTTTAGGATTTGTATAATTTCTAGTCTTCATTCAAGTCTCTACAAGTTTCTAGGTGCACACATTCTATTTTACAACTTTCTATTTTGTTTTACACACTTTTCTAGTTCATTTTGTAAGTCATTGCATTAAACTAGGGTTTAGTATTGCATCTTGCATTTCATTATCTTTTCCAAGTTTAAACTTGGTGGTGAACCCCTCATTCAGCCTTAATTAATCTCTAAACATATCCTAAGATACACTATTGTCTGATCTCTTCCTTCATTCTTCATTAGGTTTAGATCTCTAAGGCACCCATATTTCCACTAATCATAAACAAACAACAAATTAAAAGCAAGTGAAAAACCACCCACAAAGTGTGGGTAGATAAAACAAGCAATAAAGGAAAGAACACCCCAAAATACAAACTCAACCATAGCCATCATTTCATAATAAAACCTTATCATCCTTGGGAAGGAAGGAATACTCCTCCCATGCCTTGAAATCATGAAGTCTGACAGCCTCCTTTGCAAAGAAATCTACTAGGCAATTACCCTCCTTATAGATATGTGTGACTCGAGATTCTTCAAAATATCTTAACATCATTTTAGAATCCCCCATCAGTTGGTCAATTGTCTAACTTGGCATCTACATTCCAAGTAAGTAGTTAACGATATTGAGGGAATCATCCTTGACCCAAAGCTTGGAGTAGCCCTTGTCCAACACATACTTGATACTAATAAATGCAACTTCTGCTTTTGCATGGTGATAGGTCTAGTTTCCCAATGGGAGTGCCACCGCACCCAAGAACCTACCATCTTCATTCCTCAACACCTCCCACAACTTGCAAGCCCTGGGTTACCCTTGGCTGCCCTATCAAAATTAATTTTAACCCACCCTTGGGGGGGCTTCCACTTAGTATTCAATCTAGCATTAATGTTGGTCTTAACAATTTCTCAAAAGGCAGATAAGAGATCTTCCAATTAGTAGTCATCGGTAAATCACAACCAACCAAACAAGAGGATGTAGCACATCAAGAAGCATCTTGGTTCTAAAGAGAATTTTTTTCCAAAATGGCCCTTCGAATTTTGATACACACTATCCACCTTGAGTTTAGAATCCCAAAAGATTCTATTGTTTCTTTATTTCCAAATTCCCCAAGCAATATGTAGGGCCATGAGCTCCCAGAGACTTCTAAGGATGGAAGAAGTTGGACACTTGCATTTGTCAGCAAAGCTACTAAGAGAATCTATGAAAACCTAGTCTAGATTCCAATGAGCAAGAAACTTACTCTAGATGAGATAGGAAAAAATACACCCAAGGAGAAGATGGAAAGCATTCTTCGCATCTGACTCACAAAGCACACACCTATTAGGCATATCAAACCCCCTTCTACAAATATTATCCCAAGTCAACACTTTGTTTTGCATTAAAATCCAAAAAAAATATTCACCTGAGGGATCAACATTTTATTCCACAACTTCCTCCAAAAGGGACAAGGGTTAGGTTTCACTAGGGAGCTGATAAAGGTTGAGGCCACAGAGAAATGCCCATTAGCCCGAGGGGAAAATCACCCGATTAGGCTTCGGGAATTGGGAAACACAAATATTAGCAAGGAAATTTTGAACAAATAACAAAGGATCCCAATTCTGAAACTCCTTCCACACACCATTATGGATATAATCAGCCACAATGTGACCAAAATTACATTTGCAAATAGCCACAATAGGAGGGGCCCATAGATGATTCACCAATGACTCACCATCACACCACACATCCTCCCAAAATAGGATAGTGGTACAATCACCAAATAGCCACTTCACACCTTTAGCAATTAGTTCCCTGCAAGGGAGAATATTTTTCCAGAAATAGGATCCCAAGGGGATATAATTAGAATGCTTTATTGTTATGTTATAGATCTAAATGCATGATAATAAAGTTTCTTTGGAGGCTTCCCACTTTCAAACACTTATTAAGGAATGGGCCAATGCCTCTTATACTATTTCTTGTGTATCACCTTCACTTGCCAATAGGGACGCTTGTCCATGTATTGGTGTTATTGTGATCATTATTGAAAGTTGGACACAAAGAGCACATGGATTTAACACCACAAATTAATCATTCATATTCAACACATCACTATTACTTTGTAATGGCTTTATAGAGCCTTCTAACTCAATGACTATCCAAACTACTAACTACCAAGTAACTCATAACTAATACATATAAAAAATAGCATACAATAAATTAACATTAACATATTAATTTATTATTTATTACATTATTCTATGCCATGCTTTATAATTCCTAACTCCCCCTTTAGTGATGAGAGGGACTTTTTTTTATGTTGTAATATCAATAATTGTCCTATCTCATATTTCCCCCCTTTGAAATGAAATTTTTCTTTGGATGTCAATTTGTATCGATAATGCAACTAATTACAACATAAAATTGAAAAACTATTACACCCTTATGGCTTTGAAATCCTTATACAAATTGAAAAAGATAAATTGATTAGGCAATAACCATTTAAATACCTTAGTCTTCTACATCAAACTGCAAATCCAATATTGATATTATTCTCAAATTATTTTTGAGCTTTGTGCTCCTATTCAACATATTTCTATACCATTTTGAATGTATGAATTTCATTAAGAAATGAGAAAGATATCACAATTTTAGTGAGACTATGTTCAACTGCCATTTAAAATTAGAACAATGTATCAACAATAGAATGTCAACTAATGAGAACATATTTCCATCTTTGCACAAACTAAATATCCATTAAAGACCTACATAATAAATTAATACTAATCTTGAAATAAATAAACCCTCATAACTAAAAGATTAAAATATTCTCAACCACTATAACCTCTTGCATTTTCTACAACACCTTATATTGAGCTATGACTTTGAATGTACAATTTATTTTTCTTCTGTGATTTTTAATATGAATTGAATAGAATGGAGTGAAAATAATGAAAAGAGTGAATAAGACATATAGAGGAGAGAAACCAAATGCAGATGGATGATGAATGCCAACATATTTACACATGGTATGCACTATGTCTTTGTTAACAAAATACAAGAATGGTGGACGAACATCCATGGATGTTGCACATGGTTTACACTGCGTCTCTCGTGAAAAAATGCAAGAATGGTGGGTGAACATCTATGGATGTTGCATGTGGTATGCACTGCTTTTCCATTGAATGATTTCTATGGAGAGTTAAAACAAGTGAATAGAAGGCAAACAAAGATGTCCAAAAAACTTTCTCTAATACCATATTTAAAATGAGACACAAAGAGCCAAAGACTTAAATCCACAAATTATTCATTCATCTTCAATACATTGTATTACATTGGAATAACTTTATTTCACTATTTTATGTCATGACTATAATTCTTAATAGTCATAGCCATAGTGTTTATTCAAGACATGGCTCTCATGTCTCCCAAGATCCCCTTAGTGGTAATGTTATGGTTGGTCTCCCCATCATGTGGATATTCTTCTATCTCTTAGTGTGACTATGGATTTTTTAATTGACATAACACTAAGAAGTTTCCCTGGGCTAGACTTGGCTATTTCACCTATTTGCACAACTCTTGTTAATTTTGAAGAAGAAAAAACAAAGAGGACACCATCACAAGTTCAGAGTCCATTCTTGGTGTCAGGTTTCCTTGATGGCTAGGACAATCCCTTGATAATGTTCCTCCTCCCATTGCTATTATAACTCTTGATGCTTAACTAATGGTATGTTTACTTTTGTTTATTATGCCGAAGGCGTCCCCACGCTAAGCTTTTCCAACCTCTTTTCACACTAAATGGTGCAGATTCACTGACAGTGAATGGACTACGATCTAACTAATCTCAGTAGTTCATATTTTTTTCCCATTTTGTAGTTGTATCAAATGCAAGTTGCATTCTATGTCGGCGCTGGATTTACTACGAATAATGATATCTGCAAGTGGGTGTTGAACAGATGATATTTTTGCAAACGGGCTTTGTTTGTTTCAGTGTATGTTAAAGGTCTTACTATATTATCTAACCATGTTTTCTGATTATTTGGTTTTGATGGTTTGAATGATTTGAAGCAGAGTGAGGATAGAGTTGCCCCAAATTGAGATTTTTTTCAAGGGTTTGAATGTGGAAGTAGATGCCCACATCTAGATTCAGGCTCCGCCAACTATTCCCAACTATCTAGGAAACTTGGCCAAGGTATTGATTTTGAATCACTAGTTTCTGCTCATTTCAGTACCCTTTAATTTTATTTGACGACATATTTTACGCCGAAGGCATATCCTATTTGAAAGAGGCCAAGCTAAAATTTTAAATCAACGGTATGGAGCCCTCTGGAGATGATTTAACTCATCTTGACCGTCCCTGTCAAAGATCAGCAATGCGCAGAGATGTGTAGGGACAAAACACCAACTTGCAAATATCAGTCTATGAAATGAACCTAGCTGAATTTGACGATCAACGGTGTGCAGTTCTGCAGAAAGGATGCAAGACGATCGAAGCAATCTCATCCACTGAAGCCAAAATTTATTGTCCGCTAACTACTTGGATAATAATATTGAAGCGGTGACATTGAGAGCTTTCTCTCACAATCAAGTCAGCATTGTTATCATTTCAGTCTCTTGTACGGTCTATCACAAACCTCACTGCAACTTCTCGAATTTTTTGCTTTTGATCCGCTTGAGTGACTCTCCCTCCCGGTTTGGTCACAATTGTTGAATGCAAAACAAGCGGAGAAAGTAATTTGTAAACAGAAGAAGAGAGAAGATAGTTTCGGATTCTGATATAGCAGACCAACTCAAGGAAATTCTTCGCACAGCAGATTTCACCACCACCACAACTGCGACTTAAAGGTATCTTATCTATATGAACCTCTATAAATTACAGATTTGACGTTTTGTTGAAATCCCAAGGGCCTTGAAACTTCTTGTTTTTTCTTAATTGCAATCAATTCTGTGCATTTGCTATTATTATGTGCTACTCTGTTTTGTTTAGATTTTAATAGAGATATTTTATGGCTTATTAAATGTGGCTACAGTGCAATTTATAGGGTTTGAGGGTTTAAAACCTTTTTGTTTACATTCAAATTCGTCAAATGGGTGTAGGGGGAATTTTACATACCTTTAAGACTTGTAATGGAGTCTTTGCGCCGCCTCTTCTTCGAACTCTGCATTACACACATTACAAGTTAATAGTAGTATCATTATCAAATTTATCCTCTCTTGCTTTTAATCGATTTTTTCTGTGTTCTGATATTTTGTTTTTCTGGGTACGTAATTCTCTACATTGATATCTATGTCCTTTGTTCCAAAAACATCCCTCCTAAATGGAGTTCCAAGAATTGGATTTTTAAGTCATGCTATAAATTTATACCTCCGTTGTAAGTGTTTACTGTACTCGCATCTCAAAATAATTAGTGCTAAACTTCATAATTTTGAAAGTGATCAATTTTTTTACCATCTATATAGAAAAGGATGTGAATTTCCTACATTTCAGACATAAATCATTGTACTTGTGAGTGCATGGACAGAGATGTATGTGAAGTGTGGAAGCATATAATAGGATCACCAAAGCTTCTTGTTTTGGCCCCATCTATCTGGAGGAGATGTGAATTGCCTAGGCTTCAGAAACAAATCAATTGTTGTAGCTGTATGTGCTCAGATAGAGATGGATGCTTATAGGATTACAAATTGTTTAACAACGACTTCATTGAACTGTTGTGGGTGCTTCTAATATATGCACAAGGGGGCTTGTTGAAAGAGCTTTAGATAATTTAAGAAAATTGCAATTGGTAGGCATAAAGACAATCTGCATCCTTTACCTCCCAGAGTGCACCAAGATGGGAATTTTGGAACAGGGCATGCAAATTGTTTGACAGAATGGATCAATAATCTGGTTTTGTTAACTAAATTCATCACTGGATATACACTAAATAGACTTGGTGATAAGCGTTACAAAATTTAAGCAAATACAGTTAGCAGGCATGAACCCAGACTTTGCCAACCTCACAACTGTGCCAAGATTGTACATTCACAAGTGTAAATGTTTATCTTGTTATGTTAATACGCTGCAGGGCAGAATACTTGCAGGGTGTTGCCAGATTGTAGCTTCAAAACATGATGTGAAGACCAAAAAGATTAATTGAGATCAGATTTTTTGGTGGATGTGATTGCTATTTAAATACTTGAATGAAAAATAAGATAGCAACCCAAAGACTCATGAATTGTTTGACAAAGTGTATTTCTCACACATGGTCTACTCGTCTGCGATATTTGCAGAATTTATAAAGCATCATTTGTTTACTAGGATGCTGTCAAACTCTTGGTTTCTGGAAGATCTTGACTATCCAGTAACACCTAATTCAGAATACCATTCATTGATAAATATGGGATAGGTGGTATGTAAAATTTTAGAAACTTTCAGTCACTTTTTCTAGGCATTTACAGGTTAGTGGAATGTGCTTACAATCTTGGCCAGTTGTTTTTCATCCCATTGCCATGTTATTTTAAAGGGTGGGGAATGTCGGACAATAGTCATTGACCATCTAAAAATAAAATTTATGGCAACTCACTATTTTGGTTTTTCTTTTATAATATTGACTATAATGAACAGAAAATCCTCCAGAAACCAACTGGTGATCGTTGCCAATCAATGGGAAGATAAGCAATGCTAGGACCCATTGGAGATTCTCCACTACGATATTCACCAAGGAAGAGAGTTGAATTTTTGTAAGTTTTAAAGCTTTGACAGCTTCGTCATCATGTGAATCTCAAAGACTTTGGTACTAAATTGTAAGTCTTTTGTCCCTACCACTTCATCTTGGAACCGGAATATTTTCCCTTTGTTGTACAATTCCTATTGTTGTATCTCCATTATATACTATAGAGCATATTGTTGTGTCTGATTTTAAATTGGTGATGGTCAACACTATCCTTTCCCAATTGCATGTTTGAAGGTGGCATTTGCAAGCATGGTGCCAAACAATTGGTGTACAATTCCTATTGTTGTATCTCCATTATTATACTATAGAGCAGATTTTAAATCGGTGATGCTCAACGCCATCCTTTCCCAATTGCATGTTTGAAGGTGGAATTTGCAAGCATGGTGCCAAACAAAGAAAGGAAGTCCATTCCAACCTCTTCTATGCACACTACAAACCAATTTTCTTGGTAGTTCATATTGATTCTACTTTTTTACAAAGAAAACTATATATTGACATGTTATTTCCTAATATGGGCTCCATGGGAAATGCAAGGGCATTCATGGAGTCATTAGAAGAGGTAAATTCATGTTTGGTGAATTCTTTCCATTTGTAGTTTGAAAATAAGAGTATTTTTATTTCATTTTTCCCTTTGTCGATAAATGATAGAATGTGCTCTCTAATAGACCTATTTCATGATCTTCTACTTCTCTTGTGGAAGTACTCACAAGTTTAAAAAATGGAATACAACGGAGCATGTGTAACATATTTAATACGTAGTTCAATATGAAAAAAAATGTGGTATAGAGGATACATCATTATGGACTGTTCTGGATACTATTTTAAGCTGTGATGTTCTAGTACTAATCTACATTGGGACAAGTCAAATTAATAGTCACATTCAAGGAAAACAATAGACCAATGGATAGCTTGAACAAGTACACTTTAATTTATGCACCAGACAGTTTTTCCTAGGGGTTACTATCAATCCATCCTTGTTTATATAACTATTATATATTGTTATACACATAGTAGGAGTCTAGGAGAGGGATTATTTCTGGCGATTTTTGGCCCATATAGTAGTTGGAGAATGATTTATCAGATATTACAATGGTATTATCTATGTTCTGTATTCTTATGAAGATGACTGTAGTGTGCTTGATGAACCAAATTGTAAATATGAATATGAAATTTCATTCAATTCCATTGTGCTGATTTGATATCAACTTTGGTTGTTATAGAGTGGTACTATGATTGAACGGAATTCAGCATTCATATTTACCATCATTACAAAACTCACCCAAACTTGTTGATTGGTCCAAACTCGCCCAAATGAAGAGCTCGTCAAGAATCAAGTCTTGTTGAATGCAAAGGCTTAATGCTCTGAAGGGAGGGCACTGAGATTGTGCCCTAGGCCGAAAGAGGTTAATTTTTATGAGACAATTCATGCTCATGATACCAATAGGTTGCTTAAAGTACTCAGGATTTTATCTTGTCATCAAAAAAACAAAAACAAAAAGAAAGGTCTAACTTAGGATTTAACTTAAGTTGGCTTTTTCATTAATTATGTTGAAGGGCATAATCTGCATGCAACATCATAAAGCTATACAAGTAGTTGTCTATGTTGTATTTCGTTGAATTTATCTCACACAGTGCTTCCTTTTATCATGTTTATATATGAAAGTGTGAGTGTCTCCTTAGCTGGAAATCCAAAATAGTGTTTTATAACAAACTCGTCTTGAGGAGGGTTTAGTTTTTTTTTTGGTGACCTCATACAAATATATACAAGGGAATTAGTCTTTTGAAAGTTTAAACCATACGGGGTCCTCATCTACTAATTTAATCTTGAAAGGGTTTTATTGTTATGATTTTTTTTTGGTTTCTATTCTTGATGTCATTAACGATTGCACATTGTCTATGTTCATACAGATAAGCTACCTATTGAAAAACTCTTATCACTTTCTACAATTCCATCTTCTCAGACAATGGGCTCCTATCTTTAGCAAGCTTCCTCTTGGACCACAATGAAATGAACATGCAAATGCATCTCTTCAATTCAGCTTAATGGGTCCCAAATTATATGTCAATACTAGTCCAATATGTAAAGTCTTTTCAAATTCTGTAGATATTGTTGTTTGTTTTGTATGATAAGATTTTTAGGAAGATTTTTTGATTAGCAAATGGGCAGGTCAATGCAGGTAAGAGACCTATGACTAGAAAAAGGAATGCAAGGGTAATAAGAATTGACTTTTCCAATTGTAGGTCTATAATCCAGAGCTATCAGGTCAATGTAGGTAGGAGACTTGCGATTGAAAAATGAATGCAAGGGTAATAATAATTGACTCCTCCAATAGTAGGTCTATAATCCAGAGCTATTATTTCATAAAAGAGTTTCTTCCACTATTTCACAAAAGAGTTTTATCCAAATTATGCATGCCCTCAGCATTTCTATGATACATATTCTATAAAAATTCATGTAAGAAATGCTTGTGGAATAAATAGGGCAATATTAATAAATTTGTGTTTTAGATTATAACAAAAGTTAAATTGTGGGGTTTTTTAAACTATATGAAGACCCCAAGAACTAACAATATTCTATGTTTTTGGACGTTTCAAATTGGGATCATTCATTGATCTTGTTAGTTGTAGCAGTTGTAATGGCTTGCTCTAAAGGTTCTACATCCCTTGAAATTGGTATGTGTTGCTGCTTATCTCAATTAAAAAATGAAGTGGACGGAAAAGTATTTTTTCCATAACAAACAAATAATATGCCTATTGCAATGTAAATAATGTTGCATTTGTTTCTTCTTTTCTTTTCAGTATTTGGGGTGGGTTGGCTTTAAAAATGTAACCTGAGATATAATTTCCAAATAGCATATTGGTCTTATTTGAGTCTTCCTTGAAGAATCGTGAATTGAGTTTGGAGCATGAAGTTTTTATTTGGTGATGGATTTGTTAAAAATGTAATTAATCAATTTTGATAGTGGAAATAGTATTTTTGTATTGTGACTAGGCAAAGCTAGTCAGCTACGAGTATAGTTTACGAGAAGATATTCTATTTCATATATTTTCTTTTTGAAGGGAAAATTTTGTTGCAACATATTAGTTGGAGAAAATATATTCAGCACATCTTGGGTCCAACATTCTTTTTTTTGTGATGTATCATTAAAGTGAGAGGTTGTGTTTACATGAGAAGAAATAACAAAAGTACAATAATTACCATGTGGGCAAAAAATATTACTCTTTTGTGGCTATTGTAGTGCAAAATCTTTTGGTATGTTTTATTTTTTATGTTTTAAGAGTTTTAAAGCTACACATTTTATGTGAAGACAGTTAATTTAAGGTTTTTGATCACTGTAATGGTTTGATTGTGAGGACCAGTATGATAGCAACTCATGAGATACTAGTTTGATTGTGAGGACCAGTATGATAGCAGCTCATGAGATACTGTCTTATTTTGCAAGGTAGGCTTTGATTTAAGTGTATGTTGGTGGCAATGAGCATCTTACATGGGATGCTTTGGGTGTTTGTGGTCCTTTCCCCTGCAGAAGGTTTTGTAGTATATTGTAGAATATGGTTGCTGGTGATGGAAATTACATCATTTGTTATGTCCAATTAAGTTTCTCCCATCTGCCAATCAACTTTTTTACCATTGCACATAATAAAGTCTCATATGCATTAGTAGTCTTATATGTATTATTATCAATTTAAGATCATTTTATTTGATTTGTTATTAGAGGAGGCCACAAGAATAGTGTATTGTTCTTAATAATAAGTAACTAATAAGCTAAGCACTTTTTTCAATGGATCAATCTAATTAATTAATTTTCCTAATTGAAAATTAAGCATCTTCCTTTTTCCACCATTTCCCATGGAGTCTCATGGAATAGGATTGAAAAGGAGAGGTGGGATTGCATGACACATATCAGGCATATTAGGGACTGGTGGAGCACTGGTACTGATACATCCACCATTGCACTCGCTTCTTTGTTGCAAAAATCTACCATTATTTGTATTGTACAGTTAATCATGGAAGTTTTTATTCACTGGAAGGGAGTTATTCATAGTTTGATAGTTGTTTGAATGCTCAAAACTTAGGTAGGAGGAGGAGATGAATGCTTTGTTTAAGAATAGGAATAGTTATCTTTGGTTGTATTTGTTCAATTATTTCATCTTTTTCCTTCTTCTTTAACAATGCAAATGGATTTTATAGGGAATTCTTATTCTAACCTTGCATTTTGATCTAATAATGTTATTATTTGCTTTGTTCATGCAAGTTTGGAATCGAGGTTCTATAGTCTCAAGGGTTCCTCATTCTGTCCCTATTTATTCCCTTGTGTTTGAGGATACATGGCTTGTTTCTGCTTCTCAAGATGTCAGATAAGCTGTGGTGGATGTTAGGAAATCATATCAACTGCAAATTATAGGTTGGTTGTGTTTCTTGACAATCTTCTTACTTTGAGTGTTCCTATATGATGTGCACCCATCGTACAATGTGTCTTTTTACATCAACAATATCTTCTTGTAAATTTATGCCATAGAATGTCCTCTCATACTCTCAACATGGTGGCAGATTGTTTACTCTCAATCCTCTTAAAGCATGGCACAAATACAAACCAACATAGGACAAATTTATTGATGATTATATTCAGGCACAACTTTATGCCATGTGGTAATAGTAAAAGGAACCTCAACATTTTGTAACCTTTTATATTGAGACAAGTAGTTTTTGGATTAGAACACTAGACTTTTTGTTGCTTTTGGTGGCTTGCATGCAAAAGCCTATTTGTCTTTGTTTGCACACAGGCAATATAAGCAAATAATAATTCAGCTATTAAATAAAGCTGCATGGTAGCAATTTTGCATATGATCCAAGTCGAAAAGAAATAACATGTTCTTGTGTACAACTAATTGTGATTCCATAGAAATTGCATTTCAATTATAAAACTGATGAATTGGGAGATCAAAAGATTCTAGGAGATAAAACTCTTGATTTAGGTTTTGCTTTTTTATGAAATTGCAAAAGACTAGGTACTCTAGGCTTGATGGTCAGTCGACATTTATTGGAAAGGTGCTCACTTTGGTAGATCTCCATGTGTCATTTTTCCTAGTGATTGCATTGGTAACAACTATCAATCAAGGATGATTTATGAGGCATTTCAGACACAAAAAATATTTGTCAAATCTAAGCAAGATTTAGTGTCTTCTGATCTAAATGGTCCTATATTCGTGTTGGATTCTTTACTGCAATCTACTAATCTAAATGCTTAACTACCTTGTTTTTGAAATGATGTGTTGAATACTTTAAAACTCTTTAATTGTCGTATTCTACTTTGTGCTTGGGGTGATTTGTAAATGACAATGAACTGATCTAAATGCTTTACTCCTTAGTTGTCATGTTTTACCCTTTGTTTGAGGTAATTTCTTAGTTTCAATCTATGGATCTCATTGTACTTTTTTCCCATGGTGCTTAGTTGTCATGTTTTACTACATATAGTTGAATTTCACTCCAATTTCCATGTTAATTTATACCTTGTGATATGTTCCCTATCTGAGTTTGCTTGACTCTTCCCCATTCTATCTCTCCTTCTATATATCCCTAACCCTACCTCTCTCTCCCTCTTTCCCTATTGCAAACATAGCACTAGCATATTGTTAATGAAACTTGATTATCTTTCTCATTCAAAGGCTAAATTGTTTTAGTCATGTTTGGTTCATTTTAAGTGGATGCATACCTGATTTGAAGCTATAACTTCTCCATTGAGACCTTTGTTGCACAAAAATCATTTGCTAAATGGCCTACCGACTGACCTCATGTACAACATAAATGTATGCAAAAAAAAAAGACCAACAATTTCTTAAATTAACCTCCCACACTTCTTCGGCGTACCCATTGCACACCAAGTTGCAATTGCTAGTTTCTATTTTCAGATGATTTTTGGGGGATTTCTCGTTTATGGTAAGAGCAAAAGGCGCTTGAAGAATTATCAAACTCTGTAGGGACAACACCCTTTCCTTTCATATTTGCTTGCATTTTCTTTGAAATAATGATGTTGTACAATGTCGAATGACTTTGCTCCTTGAACTGACAGGCTTGTGGAAGATAATCTTACTTTTGGCCTAACATACTTTTTACAAGTCAACCACAAGAAATTAAGCATTCGTCTATGCTTTAGATCCAACTTGGATTTGGACAAATCTTCAAATCTCTTTAATACAAATAAATATGAAAATACTTGGATTTGGACAAATCTTCAATCTCTTTAATACAAATAAATCTAGGATGAAGAAATGTGAGTAGAATCAGAAATCTTTGTTTGAGTTTTAAATGAAAAATTTCATGTTCCTGTTAACAATTAATGTGTTAATCCTCTGTGATAATGCATTATGATTTGCTTTTCAGGTTTGGTAGTTTTTCCTTTCTAATTGTTTTGGCAGTTCAATTGTTTTCCTATAAAATAGGAATGTAATATTAATTTTCAAATCAATAAGATTACACCATTCTATCCTGCTCTTCAATCCTGGCCTGACAGTGGTATCAGAGCACAGGAATTCAAAAACTGAAGCAACATATCCCAAGCCCAAAGGGAAATAGCGATCCATTGTTGATTTCAAAATGCTTAGGCTTCTTGGAGGTTTTGGAGCCCCCCTCCAGACGACACTACCATGGGTGTCATATGTTTGTTGAAGCAAATATTGCATTCAACCTGCACTGACCACATCCGACCTATATAATTCTACCTAGAAAACAAATACACAAAAAGGAGTGCTGGAATTAGAGAATCAGTCAGGGATGGTAGATAATAAATTGGAAGGGAACTCTAATTTTAGCAGAATTGTTCTGCTACAATTGTAGATAAATCCAAGGACTCTGATTCAGATTCCTCATTTGATAAATTTCCAATATTACTGTTTGAAGTAGCAGAAGTGGGCAATGGTGATGTGGGTAGTGCTGCGGTGTAAAGCTAGATCATTGGTCATTTTTTGTCTGCCTAAATCAGGTGCAATCAATCTTTTTTATTTTTGGTGAAAGGATAAATTTGTTGCTGCCACCACATCAAATTTTTTAGTTATTTATTTTCTTGCTGCATGGAGTGTAGTCACTAATATTTTTTCCCTAACCTCTTGATTTTTCAATAAAAAATCAAGCAAGAAAAATTAAAGGATTAAATTTGAATATGAAAAATTGTGTAATTTTTACAATTTATAATGCAATCTATTGTGAAAATGGTTGGTGAAACCTTAACGGGAAAAGAATTGTGGATAAAATGGTACAGGAAAGTTGAAAACACTCTTACTTTCAATTATGTGTGGTGTAATATTTGTGATAGAGACACCCAACCTTTAACACCGACATATTTTTAAAAAAAATGAAGTATGGCAGTATCAAAATTCTATTTGTGGTCCTATCTATTTAGTAGATCAGTCAAGTCTCAAGTCTGCTGGAAAAGGAACCATTCAGGTCAAGTTACCTAGCCTTCTAGATTTTGTAGTTAATGATAGCTTGTATCTTCCTCAATTGCAATGTAACTTGTTGTCACTAGTGCTAATTCAACAAGATGGCCACTCCATTTTATTGGAATATGGACAAGCAGTTGTTAGAAAGAAGTCAAATTATCAAATTGCATTTATTGGTTGTGAAGACAGCAAGTTATTAAAACTTAATGGTGGTTCAACCATCTCTAAGAGTTTTGCTTACATTAGCAAGTTATAACCTGATGCAGCCCTACCCTGATCCTACAAATAAATTTCAGAAACAAATTCTCAAACCACTTAATGCAGTCTCCTCTTAACATGCAAAATAGTCACCAAGGGAACATACACTATGTCCTGCATAAAACAACTCTATAAAGTCCCCTGTTAGGTGCATTTCATGTATAAAGGCACAAAAAAATATCAAGAACTACAGGACCTAGCTGTGAAAAGACACACTCAGTTTATACACCAAGAGAAAACATATTAATATCCATTTGTTAAGAATAAAACAATAGAAATTGGGTTACATGGAACACCTAATAAAACATCACATACAATTTGGTGCAAAAAGAAACTAAAACAAATCCAAGAACTGCCAAAAGATCATTGCATACATTTCTCCCTGTATTAGGGAACTGAGCCAAACTTATAAAGTTCTTCATTTCTTCAAAACTTTGCCTTGTCTTTAGAGCCAAGAAGGTTAACAAAAAATAAATATTTGCTTTTTCATCGTGGTCCTCCCCTTCCTCCCATTCCTATTTTCGCTTCTCCTTAATAGAAGACATCGACCCATAAAAGAAAATTGGATGCCTATCATTTGAGATTGCCCAGAACTGAAAAATGACTCCCTCTAAATACACGCATCCATAAAGAATATGTATGCAAACAACTACTAATTCAACTCTCTAAATCTAAAAGTAGTTAATAAAGTACAGTTGTTCCCCATATTTGTCCACAAAAGATAGAATTTGAACTTGAATTGTTAAATTTAGTAATTTAAAGATTCTAAAAAGACACAATCAGAAATAACGTGTTGAGTGGAATATGCCTTTTAATGAAGATGTTCTGCATCATTACCCTTATCTCTTTAGAATTTAAATCGCTTGGTTCAAATCTAATTTACTTGACCACGGGCTTCAATAAGCCATTGAAAACATCGATGTAACACTACTATGAATTCTTCTTATTCCCTATTGCATCAAAATGAGCAAGGATGTGATCCAATGCATATAACAGAAAGTCACTTGCCTGTGGTTTCAGTGATTTTCTTTTTGAATGGCCGGATCATTTTTGTTGTGTTTTATCTCATTCAGAAAATAATTTTGTTGTTATCTGTGTGATGCAGGAGGTTTCCAGATGGAGAGTGTGTGATGCTATAACAATGCACTACAAGTTCTTTTTCTCACCAAATTGCTCATTTTCCACAAAATTAGATTCTAGTGTGCAGTTTAATATCTTACTATTTTGATTTTTTCTTTTTTAGCAAAATTAGAATCCAGTTCGTAGATTGTGCTTGCTGTGCAAATTTGTAAAATGAGTTTTTTGTATTCAGCTGCATGGTACTTTCCTTTTTGGATAAAATTTTATGCAATGGAGTTCAAAAATTCATTATTTATAGTTATTGTCTCAAACTATCATATTTTTCATGACAATTCGTAGATTGTGCTTGCTGTGCAAACTGTCATTTTTTTTTTGTGCAAGCATTAAATTAATGCACCAATTTTTTTAATATTTGCAAGCATGCATTAAAATTTCCATCATTGTCTCCTCAGGTTGTAGATCACAGCGTTCCATGAAGCCCTAAGCTCCTAGTCCCCATTTGTTGTTAAGATTATTTGGATGCTTTCTAAGCTTAATTGCTTCCTTTATATATAACTTAAGAAATTTTTGCTTTGTTCCTACAATCACTCCCCAATTAATTTCTAAGAACACAATATCCTTGCTTATAGTATATATATCATGTGAAGGAGTTTGTGAGTGATCTGCTAAAGCTGAGCTTTTTATGTTGCCTCATTGAATATCAAAAAAATGCTCCTTAGTTTGTTGGTGAAAGGTCCTTGTTTTTCCATTATACAGTTAACTACTAGAATGATCAATTTTGGAGACTTCATTTCATAACTGTGAACTAAGAGGGTCCTTTATAGATTTGAGCATGTTTCCAGTTTCATGGGGAAAGCAAACTGCATTGCTGCTACTCTTCCTTAGGTTCTTTGCAATCTGATTATATTTTCCAGCACATTATAGATAAGCCCTTGGAAAATATTTTGATTCATTACTGGTTGAATTTTCTCTTCTCTCTACCTCATTAAATGCCTTTGAAATTGTCCTCCAATTGTAATCATTCTTTTGGAAAACCTTGATCAAGTGTTGCTTGTCTACTTCACTGTAGTTGGTATCTACAATACTAAGGTCCCTATTGGTGTGGGTCTTGAATATTACTATTTTCTATGAAGGATGAACATAAGAAGATGTTATGAGAAAGATCATTGTTTTTAGTCTTTTTATATACATGTCTTGCTAAAGATCCGCGTGCTTTCCTTTAAACAAGAACAACAAGAAAAGAAATGGAATTATCAGATTTAAAGTCTTCTGTTGATTTGGTGTTGCTTAAAAAGGTTGTTGAGATGCTGGTGGAATTCCTCTATTGTGGCTCTCCTTAAAGGCCAATTAAAATTAGTATTATCTACATATCCTTTCCACCATCTAGGCTATTAATAAAAATTAAAAAGACTCAAGTACCCCTTCATCAAATTTCTTCATAAATATATTAGGTATGGTTGGAGATGTAACGCCCGTCGTGCAAACCCCAAAGGACAAACATTGCAAACATTTTTTTTTTTTAAATAATACAAAGTAAACATGCAATTAAACATTAAAACATATTTACATTGCACATTAACATCATAATGTCAAGTCCTCTGGGGCATGTGAGGTCACATCGCATAACAAACTTATAACAAAAAGATAAAAGAGAATGCTAAATAACTTATCTAAATTTACATACATCAACATTACAAAATCCATTTACAGAAGTACATTCATGTAACCATAAGTAAAAGAATAATACATCAGGTGATACAACTATATCAAATCTCATAAAATGAATGGTTATAAATGTTCATATACAATACATCGTCGTTTAATACATTACATGATCAATAATGAATACAATGGAATCTCCCATACATGTGGGATAATACATAGTACAAATAATGTTTGAATTACAAAATGAATAACTGGTACAAGCTCCAACTAAAGAATGCTAAGAAGAACGAACGTTGATGGGGAACCCAATAGGTGTGGAGCACGTTCCACCCAACCACATGGATTATAAATAACCCACCCCCCATTCTTAGAGGTGACAAGGAAGTAACCATGACCATGAATGCCATAAGACAACTTCAATAAAGGACAACATAGTACAATAATTCCAAATACATCATCAAGGATTACAAAGGACATAAATGACAACATCCATGAGTCAATCATAATAAACATAAAGCCATAAATCTCATCACAAACAAACCAAGGCAATAACCATTAACCAAGTAACCAAAGAAACAAACATAAAACATTTCCAAAGGAATCAGAATACAATTCTAGAGGCAACCAAGGAAATAAGGCATAAGGGCATCTAGTGGAGAGTGTCATCACATAGCCTACATGGGTTATCCTGGCCCTTCCTTCAACATGAGGCATTGGCCCCCATCTATGGTTATCCTGGCCCTTCCTCTTACTTGAGGCACCAACCCCATAGGGTAGCTCATGCAGAGCCATTAACCTCTCTTGAGGATGAGGTTACAACTTTGCTGACCATGGCCTTATCAGTCTACCATTAGTTTGTAATAGCCCTAATGCATAGACGAGGTATCCAATATTATTTTATGTTCTTTTACTACCCATCCCCCTGAGTTCTATTATTAGGTTTTCACTTGTTAATCTACTCTTATGTGGGTTATCCTGAGCTCTTCCTCCTTCTGAGGCATTGGCCCCCACGAAGAGCCACTCTCCTAGAAGACCCCAAAACAATAACAAAATAAAAACAAGGCAAGGGTTGTAACATAGGAACAAAGCATATATCTCAACCAAAGTCATGTGAGGTATTACCCATCTCGCTAAAACACATAATCAAAACTCAACAAAACTCGTACAACCCTTCTAAAATAATAATGCTAATATCTTGCAACATCAAGAGCTCATAAAACGAGGATAAAAATCCAATGAAAAGAATCACGCCTCTGGAAAACTAAGGTTTACAACAACCATAATTGGGTTCACAATTTGCAACAGGGTTCCCACATCGAAAGAAAAGCCAACAATAATAAAATGGCAAAATAACCAATTTCATAGGGGTCAAATTCAAAACAACATAATCATCTTTTCACTATGATGAGCAATACATTTTATTCTATTACATAAAATATATTCCCATAATAAAGTTTGAAATAAAAATTCGATGGTAACAATTTTATCTTTTTCCCAATAATCAACATCACCATCAATTCCATTTTCCAAAACAAACAATATAACACCATTTTTATTATATATATATAATATTCACGCCAAAAGAATTTATTTAATTATTAATTTATATATAAAAGAAAAAAATATAATAATAATAATTGTATATATATATAATCAACATCACCATCAATTCCATTTTCCAAAATAAACAATATAACACCATTTTTATTATATATATATATATATAATATTCACACCAAAAGAATTTATTTAATTATTAATTTATATATAAAAGAAAAAAATATAATAATAATATATATATATATAATCAACATCACCATCAATTCCATTTTCCAAAATAAACAATATAACACCATTTTATTATATATATATATATATATATATATATATATATATATATATATATATATATATAATATTCACGCCAAAAGAATTTATTTAATTATTAATTTATATATAAAAGAAAAAAATATAATAATAATAATTATATATATATAAAAGATTGAAAAAAAAAATCAAATAAAACTTTTATTACCGCCGTCGTAGACTACACAGCGGCCCTTATGGCTGTTGTGGGTAGTATGCAGCCCACAGGGACAAGGGCGGGTATAGCCTAGCCATGCCCCCGTAACCCCCAAAAATAATACCCTTTGCATTAAAATAAAAATGTCGACTAGTACAGTTCGGCTCCCCATACAATTTTGAAATGCATTTCATTAAAAAATTTTAAGTGCAAACAATTATATATATATATATATATATACTTCGATACAAATGTGTATGTATATATATTTGTCAAAACATCTTCTATAAGAGACTAATTATTAAAATCAACTATATATATATATATATATATATATATATATATACCTATATATACATGAATATAAATTCAAAAATTCATTTGTTTCAGAGGAAATAAAATGTTTTCTTTCATATCAAATCATAGACAAATTCGAGATTTTCATAAGATGAATATTGTTCTCAGTTATTTCCTAAAAAAAAATTCTAAAACCTCATATAGTTTCTTTTCTCATAGAAATCATATTTATCTATTTTTATTTTTTTTTGAAACAAAAAATTGAAGAAACAAGAAAATGGAACCTAGAGTCCTGCGTTGTTGTAAGTTTGATGAAGCTTTGCTTGATCCCAATTGCCTTTTCGAAGCACTCTTGTTCCTGCCTTCAAAACTTCTTCACCCGATTCTCTTGACTAATCTTCAAATCTAAATATTACTTCAAAAGAACCTCTCTTACAGAACAAGGAAAGCTAAAATATTTTTCTATAGAAGAAGAACAAGGGAAAATCCCATTTCCAAAACTCAATATTTTCTGCAATTTCTGTCAATTTCCTGTGCATGAAAAACTCACAATTTTGTAATTAAATAAAAATATCTCTTCTTTTTCGAAAGCTTCTAAAAATCCAATTTAAAAGAAATTTCCTAATTTAATTCCAACTTTTTAGCCAAACTCAATACTCATTGGTCCTTTTTATCTTTTTTTTTTCTTTTATTGTTTTTTTTTCCCATTTAACAATACTTTTTGTTTTAATTTTGATTTTGCAAGCTTTACTTGCAATTCACACAATTTAATTTATTTAATTAATTAATTTCATAATTATCCTCAACACGTTAATTTAATTAAATTAACAAAATGCTAATTTAAATATTTAATTTACACTTTTAAATAAATCACATGAATTTTGAAATAAAACTTTTATATTTTAATACAAATTATTCCAACACTATTATAAACATTTATTAACGTCATTTAATTAAATAAATCACAACATACAAAACACCAATGTAAAATAAATACCAACAGTACACTCACACAACCCACTATAATAAATTGCAAAAATAACAAAGGTTAACGATGCACAATACCACTAGACAGATGGTTTGACAAACATGGGATGGGGTGACTTGTCATCTTTGTTTCAACATCATGCCCATTGGGTAATTTGATGCTCGCCCTGTCCTGCCAGAGCATGTGGAATCGAGACTCTATACCTACAATTCCTGCATACAAACAAGATCATGTACATGTATATATATATAAAATCAAAACATCACTTTGTGAGAAGGAATTGCAGCGTAGCAGGGATCTCGCGAATGAGTGGTGCTACACTGTCCTCTCACCAAAATTATTCTAACAATTACAATATCAAATATAAAATAACATTTCTAAACTAATTGATCATATCATAACATGATTACTAATCTACTGCATCATACTATACTACTGAAATCAAATTAACATCATCAAACCAATGTAACCATAATGTCGTATCATAATATCAATGTCATCAATTGAAGTAGAATAATCATCAATCAATCTAAACTAACCAATGCACCAAACTAGCCAATAAATAGTACTATCACAGTCTCAAAGTATCAAACAAAAGCATAGAAAAATAACAAGTCCAACAGCAACATGAGGGGTATTACATCCTCCCACCCATGAATCTGGCTTACTCCTGGAAGCCAATAAATAAGTAAGGATAGGATTTCCTGATACAGGAGGCATCCTCCCATGTCGTTGAAGTCTCATCATTGGGGTCCCACTGGACCGACACCTGCTCAATATCCTTGCCTCTGAGAGCGAGTCTCCTGTGCTGCAGCATGGCCACGGGCTCTAGAGCTAGTTGCCCATCCTCGACCTATAGAGCATTCCAATCAAGTATGTGAGTAACATCAGGAAAATATGGTAAGGATTGAAACATGAAAAACATCGTGAATCCAAAATAGACTGGGTGGAAAGGCTAGGCGATAGCCAATAGGACCAATTCGTTCTAACACCTCAAACGGTCCCACAAAACGAGGCGCAAGCTTAGAACCCTTTCCATAACGAATAGGGCTCTTCCAAGGACGAACTCTGAGAAACACTCGATCTCCAACTGCAAACTGCCGATCAACTTTGTGGGCATCAAAATATTTCTTCTACCTATCCTGAGCCGCTACCAGATGCTCTCGGATGTGAGCTACCTACTGCTCCATGTCTCGAAGAATTTCGGGTCCAAGAAGAACCCTATCCTCTAATCGATCCTAGCTCAAAGGGGTAAGACAAGGACGACTGTACAAATCTTGAAATGGAGCCATGTCAATCGAATTATGATAACCATTGTTATAGGAAAACTCAACCAAGTGCAGATAGTCTTCCCAACGAGATTGTTGGTCCATGACGTACATGTGAAGCATATCCTCAAACACCTAATCGACTCTCTCAGTCTGACCATTTTTCTCAAGATGGTAGGCAGAACTAAAATTCAACTTAGTCCCTAAGGACCCCTGCAAAGATGTCCATAATGCAGATGTAAATACCAGATCTCTGTCAAAAATGATTCTTCACGGTATCCCATGCAATCAAACAATGTCTTCCATGAAGACCCTAGCCACCATAGAAGTAGTATAGGAAGATTGGATAGGAGAGAAATGGTCTACCTTGGTCAACCTATCAACAGTAACCATGATAGTGTCATGCCGCCTAGAAGACATAGGCAAGCCAACAATGAAATCCATAGAGATAATGTCCCACTTCCACTCTGGAACAAGATGAGGCTGCACAAACTTGTTGGATGATGATGCTCGGCCTTAACTCTCTAACATTCAAGACACCTAGCCACAAAATTAGCAATGTCATGCTTCAATCCTACCCAAAAATATAGTGAGCAAAGATCAGCATACATTTTCTTAACTCTAGGATGTGCCGAATAAGGAGCCTGATGAGCTTCAGTCAAGATTAGGGTGTGAAGACCCTCTGCAAGAGGTACATACATTCAGCATGCATAACGCAACACCCCATCTGAGTCCAACGAGTAACCAACAAATTTACCTTCCAACACTCTGCCTGACTTAATCTCCGATTTCACTGCTTGATACCAATTATCTGAAGAGAGAGCTGCAAGGATCTGACTCCTCAAATCGACCTCAAGAGCTACAACAGACAACTCATGCTTGCATCGACTCAATGCATCTGCCACCACATTCTCCTTGCCCTGAATATACTTCACTTCAAAATTATATTTGCATAAGAATTCCATCCACCTCCTGTTTCTTGCATTCAAGTTCGGCTATGTAAATATGTATTGTAGACTACGATGATCAGTATGCAACTCAAACCGATGCCCTAGAAGAAAGTGTCGCCACCTTACCAAGGCATGCACAACTGCGACCAACTCCAAATCATGTGTGGGGTAGTTTAGTTCATGATCCTTAAGTTTCTATGATTCATAAACAATCACTCGCCCTTCTTGCATCAACACGGCCCCTAATCCTTCCAAAGAAGCATCCATACAAATAACAAAGTCACCTATCAGATCCAGTACTGCTAAGATTGGAGCACTAGTTAGTTTTTCCTTATGAGTCTGGAAAGGTAACTGACATTGATCGGACCAAATAAATTTCTTTCCCTTCCTCTGGAGAGAGGTGATAGGATGTGCCATCCTTGAGAAGCCTTGGACAAACCATCGATAATAGCCTACAAGTCCCATGAAACTACGAATTTCTGAGACATTTGTGGGTGCGGGCCAATCCACAATGGCCTGAATCTTTGCAGGATCAACTGAAATTCCCTCACCTGAAATCACATGGCTAAAATATTGAACTTTAGTTTTATAAAATTCACACTTTGCTAGATTTGCAAACAACTGATTGTCCCTTAAGCACTGCAACACCTACTTTAGATGTTCCTCATGTTCCTCCATAGACCTAGAATAAATCAAAATGTCATCGAGAAACACAAGGATGAATCTATCCAAGTGCGCTCGGAACACTCCATTCATTAAGTTCATGAAGACTAAAGTTGCATTTGTTAACCCGAACGACATCACAGTGAACTCGTAATGTCTGTATCAAATACGAAATGTTGTTTTATGAATATCTGCATCCACAATCTGCAACTAATGATATCCCAATTTGAGATCAATTTTAGAAAACACCTTTTCCCCTTTTATCTAATTGAAAAGATTGTCAATTCTTGGCAAGGGATATCGGTTCTTCGCCGTTACTTTGTTCAACTGCCTGTAATCAATACACAAGCATAGAGAACCATCCTTCTTTACGAATGTCACAGGTGCTCCCCAAGGGGAAACACTCAGGCAGATAAACCCCTTAGCCAACAACTCTTCCAACTGTAGAAGGAGTTTCTAAAGTTCCTGCATTGTCGTCTAATATGGAGCTCGAGATATCGGCTCAGCTCCAGGTACCAGATCAATCCTGAAATCTATATCTCACTTTGGTGGCATACCAAGTATCTCTTCTGAAAACACATCAGAAAACTCCTTAAGGAGAGGGTAATCATCCAATGACACCCCTCGACTATACTCTGACTCCAGATCACTCATAGATACAACAAAAAGCTTACAACCCTATCGGAAGTAACTTTTAAGTTGCATAGCAGAGATCATTTGCAATGAAATGGGTCTTTGAACACCCACAATCTCCACCTCCTTTCTGAAAACATCAATGTACTACACTGCTTTACGGCAATAGTCAATCATAGCACAGTGTGCACTCAACCAATCCATGCCCAAGACGACATCATACAAGCTGAGTGGTAGGATTCTAAGATCTACTTTAGTTGATAATGCCCCTATATTCAGACTATATTCAGACTACAATCCTGCACAAGCTTCTCTACAACAAGCTTTGATCCTGAGGCCAATTCAACTTGCCATTTAATGCCTTGATTAGTTGCCACCAGTCTACATCGCTCAACTACTGAAGGAGATATAAAAGAATCAAATGCACTGGAATCAAAGAGTATAGAAATGCTAGTGTTATGCAACACACCTGATGTCTCAATGACGGTGCTCTGGTGGTCTACCTATTGATTATCCACTATAGCAAAGACATGATGAGATCTCCCTACATTGCCTACTGTCAGCTCCGATCTAGCTGGTCTCTGATTAAATCCTGAGGTGCTCTTCTGAGGACACAATCTAGCGATATGCCCTTGCTGCCCACATGAGTAGCATCCAATACCTCTACCAAATCCTTTGCCCCTTGATGGAGCATTTGACTGCTGAAAGATCGACTCGGCGCTAACTAAAAACTAGGTGCAGGCTGCACAAAATGCTCCTGATGAGCTCGGTTCTTGTTCTGATCCCTACAAAACTGAGAATTGCCACCCTGCTGAGATTGAAAGTTCTTATTCTTTGGCTGCAACTGTTGTTGATGTTATTGTTGCTACTAACCCCCTTTAGAGAGTGGATACCTATTCCTAGAAGATCTTGTAGCCTATGATTGACCTCCATGAGTGTTAAAATCAAGTGTAGGTGCACTGCCAATCTATACTCCAATGTGACCACCCAATGCCATGGCCAAATTTTCCTCTACCAAATGAGCCTTTTAAACCGCCATTTCCATCATCTTCGGTTCAAAGACTCACACAACACCACTAATGCAGGCATTTAAGCCCCGAACAAAATGCTGAACCAACATCCCTTCATCATGGTTGATCCCTGCATACTGCTTCAATTCATAGAAGTGCTGCTCATACTGTTCCACAGAAATTGACAACTGCTTGAGGTCATGAAACTCATCAGCCCTGCGTTGCCTCCAATGATCTGAAAGGAAGCAACCCCTGAACCTGTCCAGAAATAATTCCCATGTGACCATGCTGATATCTAGATGTAACTTTTGTTCTTCCAGTTGCCACCAAGTAGATACGAAACCTCGCAGATGCATAATTGTGCACCGAGCTTTGGTATTGCTACCATAGGGGTACATCACGAGACAACGATCCAAATCAATTAACCATGTTTCAGCTTCCAAACCTCCTCCAGAACCATCGAATGTAGGTGGGTGAGTTCTCATCAAATCTCTCATATGGCTTGCTATCACGGCATCCTGTTCCACAGTTATTTCCCTTCGCCTCGGCGACCTTTCTCTTTCTCTCTCAACCTGTTGCTCCTCCTCTGGCTTGGGTCCCAACTGATCAAGAATCTCTCCAAGAATGTGTTGCAACTGACCGTCTAATCCAGGCTATCCTGGGTTTTGACCACCTGAAGGATTATTTTGAAGACTCTATTGTTCCTCATGCTCAAAACCATGGGAACTAGGAACTGAGGGACTTTGTCGGTTTGCTCTCCAACCAGCATCACGGCCCCCTGCTCAACCACATCCTCTACCTTGAGGCATATTTCTATGCAACAAGATAAAAGGTACAAGTGAGCTCAAGAGTCAAACACAAGGTTTCTTGATGGACATAACTACCGAGAGCCCCCAGCATTTGCAAACATTGGCTCTAATACCAAGTTGTAACTCCCATCATGCAAACCCCAAAGGATAAGCATTGAAAACATTTTTTTTTAAATAATACAAAGTAAACATGCAATTAAACATTAAAACATATTTACATTGCACATTAACATCATAACGTCAAGTCCTCTGGGGCACATGAGGTCGCATCACATAACAAACTTATAACAAAAAGATAAAAGAGAATGCTAAATAACTTATCTAAATTTACATACATCAACATTACAAAATCCATTTACAGAAGTACATTCATGTAACCATAAGTAAAAGAATAATACATCAGGTGATACAACTATATCAAATCTCATAAAATGAATGGTTATAAATGTTCATATATAATACATCGTCGTTTAATACATTACATGATCAATAATGAATACAATTGAATCTCCCATACATGTGGGATAAATACATAGTACAAATAATGTTTGAATTACAAAATGAATAACTGGTACAAGCTCCAACTAAAGAATGCTAAGAAGAACGAACGTTGATGGGGAACCCAATAGGTGTGGAGCACGTTCCACCCAACCACGTGGGTTATAAATAACCCACCCCCCATTCTTAGAGGTGACAAGGAAGTAACCATGACCATGAATGCCATAAGACAACTTCAATAAAGGACAACATAGTACAATAATTCCAAATACATCATCAAGGATTACAAAGGACATAAATGACAACATCCATGAGTCAATCATAATAAACATAAATCCATAAATCTCATCACAAACAAACCAAGGAAATAATCATTAACCAAGTAATCGAAGAAACAAACATAAAACATTTCCAAAAGAATCTGAAACAACAATCAGAATACAATTCCAGAGGAAACCAAGGAAATAAGGCATAAGGGCATCTAATGGAGAGTGTCATTGCATAGCCTATATGGGTTATCCTGGCCCTTCCTCCAACATGAGGTTTCGGCCCCCATCTATGGTTATCTTGGCCCTTCCTCCTACTTGAGGCATCGGCCCCATAGGGTAGCTCATGCAGAGCCGTTAACCTCTCTTGAGGATGAGGTTACCACTTTGCTGACCACGACCTTCTCAGTCTACCATTAGTCTGTGATAGCCCTAATGCATAGACAAGGTATCCAATATTATCTATTTTTTTTTTACTACCCACCCCCTAAGTTCTACTATTAGGTTTTCACTTATTAATCTACTCTTACGAGGGTTATCCTGAGCTCTTCCTCCTTTTGAGGCGCTGGCCCCTACAAAGAGCCACTCTCCCAGAAGACCCCAAAACAATAACAAAATAAAAACAAGGCAAGGGTTGTACCATAGGAACAAAGCATATATCTCAACCAAAGTCATGCAAGGAATTACCCATCTCGCTAAAACACATAATCAAAACTCAACAAAACTCGTACAACCCTTCTAAAATAATAATGCTAATATCTTGCAACATCAAGAGCACATAAAACGAGGATAAACATCCAATGAAAAGAATCACACCTCTAAAAAAATAAGGTTTACAACAACCATAATTGGGTTCACAATTTGTAGCAGGGTTCCCACATCGAAAGAAAAGCCAACAATAATAAAATGGCAAAATAACCAATTTCATAGGGTTCAAATTCAAAACAACATAATCATATTTTCACTACGATAAGCAATACATTTTATTCTATTACATAAATGTTATTCCCATAGTAAAGTTTGAAATAAAAATTTGATGGCAACAATTTTATCTTTTTCCCAATAATCAACATCACCATCAATTCCATTTTCCAAAATAAACAATATAACACCATTTTTATTATATATATATAATATTCACACCAAAAGAATTTATTTAATTATTAATTTATATATAAAAGAAGAAAAACATAATAATAATAATTATATATATAAGATTGAAAAAGAAAAAAAACAAATAAAACTTTTATTATCGCCATCGTAGATTGCATAGCAGCCCTTATGGTTGCTCTACGTAGCAGTCCATAAGGACTGTTGTGGGCAGTTTGCGGCCCACAGGGACAGGGGCGGGTATGGCCCAGCCGTCCCCCGTAACCCCCGAAAATAATACCCTTTGCATTAAAATAAAAATGTCGACTAGTACAATTTGGCTCCCCATAAAATTTTGAAATGTGTTTCATTAAAAAAAGATAAGTGCAAACAATTATATATATATACTTCGATACAAATGTGTATATATATATATTTATTTATGTATATATATTTGTCAAAACATCTTCTGTAGGAGACTAATTATTAAAATCAACTGTATATATATATATATCCCATGATTTATAAATATATACCTATATATACATGAATATAAATTCAAAAATTCATTTGTTTCAAAGGAAATAAAATGTTTCCTTTCATATCAAATCATATACAAATTGGGGATTTTCATAAGATGAATATTGTTCTCAGTTATTTCCTAAAAAAAAATTCTAAAACCTCATATAGTTTCTTTTCTCACAGAAATCATATTTATCTATTTTTATTTTTCTTTGAATCAAAAAATTGAAGAAACAAAAAATTGGAACATGGAGTCCTGCGCTGTTGTAAATTTGATGAAGCTTTGCTTGATCCCAATTGCCATTTTGAAGCGCTCTTGTTCCCACCTTCAAAACTTATTTGCCCGATTCTCTTAACCAGTCTTCAAATCTAAATATTACTTTAGAAGAACCTCTCTTACAGAACAAGGAAAGCTAAAATAATTTTCTACAAAAAAAGAACAAGGGAAAGTCCCATTTCCAAAACTCAATATTTTCTGCAACTTCTGTCAATTTCCCGTGCATGAAAAACTCACAATTTTGCAATTAAATAAAAATATATCTCTTCTTTTTCGAAAGCTTCTAAAAATCCAATTTAAAAGAAATTTTCTAATTTAATTCCAACTTTTCAACCAAACTCAATACTCTTTGGTCCTTTTTATCTTTTTTTTTTCTTTTATTGATTTTTTTCCCATTTAACAATACTTTCTATTTTAATTTTGATTTTGCAAGCTTTACTTGCAATTCACACAATTTAATTTATTTAATTAATTAATTTCATAATTATCCTCAACATGTTAATTTAATCAAATTAACAAAATACTAATTTAAATATTTAATTTACTCTTTTAAATAAATCACATGACTTTTGAAATAAAACTTTTATATTTTAATACAAATTATTCCAACACTATTATAAACATTTATTAACATCATCTAATTAAATAAATCACAACATACAAAACACCAACGTAAAATAAATACCAACAGTACACTCATACAACCCACTATAATAAATTGCAAAAATAACAAAGGTTAACGACACACAATACCACTAGACAGATGGTTTGACAAACATGGGACTAGGTGACTTCCTTGTCATCTTTGTTTCAGCATCATGCCCGTTGGGTAATTTGATGCTCACCCTATCTTGCCAAAGTAGGTGGAATCGAGACTCTATACCTGCAATTCCTGCATACAAACAAGATCGTGTGCATGTATATATATATAAAATCAAAACATCACTTTGTGAGAAGGAATTGCAGCGTAGAAGGGAACTCGCGAATGAGTGGTGCTACACTGTCCTCTCGCCAAAATTATTCTAACAATTACAATATCAAATATGAAATAACATTTCTAAACTAACTGATCATATCATAACATGATTACTAATCTACTGCATCATACTATACTACTAAAATCAAATTAACATCATCAAACCAATGTAACCATAATGTCGTATCATAATATCAATGTCATCAACTGAAGTAGCATAATCATCAATCAATCTAAACTAACCAATCCACCAAACCAACCAATAAATAGTACTATCACAGTCTCAAAGTGTCAAACAAAAGCATAGAAAAATAACAAGTCCAACAACAACATGAGGGGTATTAAAGGAGATTAGATTATTTTTGTATCCCCTTCCTCACTTTGTTTAAAAATCTGCTTTCTAAAGTTGAAAAAAGTTGATTTAAGACAAATATTTGATCAATCTTGAAGTTTCCTCATCCATCTCATTACTTTTGATGTTGGCTTCCTTGTTATTTTAAATCTTTAATCATTCACAATTTTTTTCAAAATGCTCAGAATGATTGATAAAAGATAAATCAACTACTAGTTGTTTTAGCCTATGTGCAAGGTATGCCAAAAGATGGTAGGTGAGAGAGTGGAAAGTATCAACAATTGTTCTTAGCAGATAGCTCCTTTCATATGTATATTTAATTGACCATATGTTTTTGGTGTAATTTCTTTGTTCAGTGTCAAAAAAAATCTTGCCTAATCCTGTAGCCAATATAGTTTTCTATAACCCCTTCATGACCTTCTTTATTGGGGTTGTGGCTACCACTGTTCTGAAGTTAACCCTCCATGGGATTATCTATATGAGGAGCTTCAACTGTGCAATTTTATCATTCATCCTTGTGATGCACCACAAGGTGTGGCTTGAAATGGTGATCTTTAAATCTTATATTTTGCAAATTTTATCTAGAATTTTCATTATTTTGTACAAATATGAAATACTTTACCAAATTGAAATTTTATTGGATTGTTCATGCCATTATATCTGCTTATACATCCTACATACATATCTACCATGCAAAGCATTGCAACTACAATATCCAACAAAAAAATCATTACATTATGCTTTGACGATAGCCTATACCTTGTTTCAAAGCTCCCATTTTACATAGGTATGGGGGAAGCTTGTAAAAGCATGGGATTTAGCTTTGCAACTACCATCTATGCACTTTCAACAAATAAAACTTCCCCTTCCATTATGGTTCACTGGAAGTCTATACTCTATTCTAACATTGCCATTTTCATGCAGGTTATGAGAAAATGCTAGCAAGAAAGTTTTGTAGCTTAGCTTTACATTTTCCAACTGTATTTGCTTGAAATTTTGTAATGCCTTTCCACTAAATCCATTTTTTATGTATCTTACAATAGTGGCATCCATGACAGGTAGAGGAGGACATGGATAGGAGGATTTATGGAGAGCTGGTGGGAGTTCGAACCCCTGCATTTTAGAAGTTAAATTTGCAGATTGTAAGTGCACTCTACACTTCTGGTAACGTGCATCAAAGTTTTTCACCTCTACTTTTTTCTTTATAAATGATTGTACAACTTTTATATTGCCTTTGTAGAATTACAAGAATTAGGAGCACAATAAAATCTAGAAAATATGCTTATCTATGCAAAGCACTAACTTATCATAGATAGTTTCAAGTTTAGATGATAAGAAGGTGATTCTTTTGAAACTAAAATTAGATAGATGAATAAAAAGCTTTCAGCATAGAAGATATTAAACACCTACAATTAGATAGATGATAAGAATGTGCCATTATTGGGTTTTTGACTATATCTATTCCCTATCTCAGTGAGTCGATTGACTTTAGCCATCCATGGTGCAGGTTGACTTTAGCCATCAATTTCCCCCTACGAGGAGTGGCTGCATTGTCTTCCTTACCATCCCTCAAATCACACAAATTAGTGACAAACCCTAGAAAAAATCTCTCATCATTTATGTAACGCCCCGCCGTGCAAACCCCAAAGGAACAAATAAAAATGCAACAATTTTTTTTTTTAAAAGAACATAATAAATGCACTTAAGTATTCCAACACAACAATGTTCTAAGTTGCACAACTAAATCCCTTGGGGTACACGAGGTGACATTACTAAACTAACCCATAACCAAGATAAAAGATGAAATATTAAATAACCAATAATGTACAACCAATCAATCACGATATCAATTAAACATTCATTCACAATATCAATACAAATGTGAATATACCAAATAAAACCATACATACATATGACAATAAATGAATCATCAAGATATAAAGTATATATATATTTTGATAGATACAACATAGCTTTACAATGCTTACAAATAATAGTACAAGAATGAATCACATGATGTGACAGTATAATAAATCTGTTTGAAAATACATCTTAGTAATCACATATACAAATTACATCATAATCTTCCCCAACATACGTGGGAGTCAATACATCAATAATTAAATACATCTAAAGTATAAACATACATCTGGTACAACAAACACTAGATCAAAAACATATGCCAAAACCCTACAATAAAAGATACAACTGCATCCAAAGGGAACCCAACGAGGTGTGAAACACGTTCCACCCAACCACCCCCGTGCTGGGAGTAGACAAGGAAGGATCCCCGACCAAGCACATCTAATAGTACACAAGACTAACTCCAGACAAGATAACATATTATCACTAGACCACACTAAAAACTAAACAACTATAAATCACCAAAAGACATAACAATAAATCACTTTCCAAATATTATAACAATAAGTCATGAAACACTTCATCAATAAATCTCAAGTTATAATATCAAAAGACTACTTCCAGAGGACTTCAATAAAACAACACAAATAGAATGTTAGAGGAGAGTGTCATCGCATGGCTTCACGTGGATTATCCAGACAACCTATCACAAGGTGCCGCCTCCATCTCTACATGGATTATCTAGACAACCTAGTTCAAGGTGCCACCTCCATCTATGGTTCTCCTGACTGTCTATCTCAAGGAACCCCTCCATAGGGTTACTCATGTGGAATCGTTAACCTTTCGTGAAGACAAGGCAACAATCTTGCCAACCACAGCCTTCTCAGTACCCTTTAGTCTGTGACAACACTAACAAGCGGATGAGGCATCACAATTATCTTATTAATGTTTAATCCCCACCCATGATTAATTACTTATATTATCACTGATTACTCTAACTCTTCGTGGGTTACCCTGGCAGCCCCTTTGTGCACCAACCCCCACTTAGAGCCACTCTCTCTAAAAACTCTATACAAAATATCCAACACAAAAAGATTGTACCAACTAGATCACAAAACCAACAAATGGAACAACTACGAGGCATAACCATCTCACCAAACTCCACTAAATTACATTTGAAAAATGGTACAATTTCAGTGCAAACTAAAATCACAACCACAGTCAAAGCATAAGCCAAGTATCAAATTGCATAACCAATAATGACATCAGTAATCCTCACCTCTGGAAGTTCCTAATCAACAACTTAAATTCCTATAACAGGATAAACTAACTCTAGGGTTTCCCACAAGACAACCTGAATAAAAGAAATCCACAATTGAATTAAACGAATAGTCTCAAGAGTAAGCAATTTGCATAAAACAACGATATACAACACATTTTAAAACACATTAAATTTTGCCAATACTTAATCAATTGCTCGAGAAAATTCAATCTAATTTTAAAGAACATAATTTATCCCTAATTTCCTCAATTACATTATAACATTGTAACTTGTTAAAGTATCAATTCATTTCCAAATCATAGCAATATAAATAGCTATCCAACACACACACACACATGTATATATTTATATCTATATACATGTATATACGCCTTTATACATATATACATATATAAAAATAAGATATATATATTAAAACAAATATTTAAAACTCAATAAAATTTAACAAATAATTCATATATATATTTATAACATAAAAAATCGCACGAAGCATAAATCAAAATTTAATAACCAAAGAACCGCACGCCATATGTGGACATACCATAGTACATGGTACTGTGGTGGGGGGGGTACGCAACCCCCATTGGTTGCGCCCAACAACCTCAACTACTATGCGTAGTCAGTGGTGGCTACGTACAACCACCACTGGGGTCGTGGGCGGTACAGCCTCAGCCGACCACCCACCCCCTATACAAACAAGAAAATTATATATATATATATATATTTATTTATTTATTTTTAAATACATACCTCAAAGTAAATGAAACACAAATTCTTAACAATTTTTTTTTCTAATATATAAATTTCATTGAGGGCACAGAAAATGCAGGTTACCCTGTACACGAATTTCTTTTGTTTTTTTATATATATAATTTGTACCTCAAACACAACAACTCCAGTATATTTTTATATTAAATCTTTATTCATACGAAATACAGAAGAACATAAAAAGAACACACATTTAATTACATATTTATTCTTTCCATATAAACGAAATCACACAGATACACAAAGTTTATGTATATTCACTCAAATGATTCAAACAAATAATAATATATATGTATATTTAGTTTTGTTTATATATATATATATATATTAGTATGTATATATATATATTTAACACGTAGATCTCGTGGTATCACCTAGAATAATTTAGTTTGATAATAAAGAACATCCCACGATATTCAGACACCTAAATTCTTGGATACTTTAATCATCCAAATTCTTATCCCCTTCACTAAGAACTTTGGCTCGTATTAATTACAATGTCACTATTATTTAATTAATACCTCTAAAATTTTAGAACTCAAGGTATCTAGTTAACAATCAATACCTTCCCTTTCACTAAATAAATTAAATAAATATGTCATCCTCCATCATTTTTATCTAATCCTAATCCATCTTCTAATTCATTTATTAGGATGCATTTTGCCTGGATTAAGATGTTTCACATCCTCCAACTTTTGTAAGTTGGCCTCTAATCTCTCTTAGCCACCTAACCCTCCTCTAATCCTTCATTAACTAGCCTAATCAACCTCTCAAAGAATTTTTAATTATTTTTATCCTTCCAAAGAATATTAAATTTATTTTTCTCTTCCCCATGTGGTCTTTGACTTGTCACATCAAGTCACATGTGAAATCTAACCCTCTTCTAACATGTCATTAATTAGTTTAATCAAGTACTTTCACAACCTTAATCACTCCATGTCATGTGTCCTAAGTCAACCCTATTAAATGCTTTTTCCTTTTGGAGAAGGCACCCCTTTCCCCATATGAATTTTTAATTCATATTTAATCCCCCAATGCATTTAAAAAAAATTTAAATTCCTTCTCTCATCCCCATAAGAATATTTTCTCTGAGGAATTTAATCTATATTTAATCTCCTTAATGCATTTAAAGAATTTCAAATTCCTTTCTCTCATCCCTGCATAGAATATTTGAGAAATTTAATTTCATGACATGTCCTTCTCACTGCTGGGGACAAGGCCTTTATGAGGAGATCTTGTCCAATCCCAAGGTACTATGTACCACCTCCATGTTATGTACTATCATTCCACCTCATGTACACATCACCCTTTTTAAGCCATATCACATGCCACATGTCAAGATGTGAGGGCTTGTGAGTTCTCAACTCACCTTAGCCCTACATCTTGATCTTGGTGGCTCAATTTTGACCGTCTATTTCCCTAGAGAATTCCAAATTCTCTATAAATACCCCCTCTTTTCTCTCATTTTGGGGGAGATCATGCATTGTAGCCAAACTCTTACCAAAAAATTCTAGGAGCCATACTTAACCACTTTTCACACTTGCATCCATTTTCATCCATTCTCATATCATCATCTAGCTTGCATCTTGTGCTATCCAAGGAGCATACAACACCAAAGATCGAAGAGCCAACCAAAGGATCGATTCAAGACAAGGTAAAAGGTTCCATTTGTTCATTTTATTTAGTGTTGAATCCAACTAGGCTAATCTTGAGGTGTAGGTTGTTTTTAGTGTTATTTGTTTTCTCTTGTTTGTTGTTCGTTTTCTAGCACTTAAATTTGCCCTATCACAATATCTTTCTTGCAATGGGAAAATTGTAAGAGGATTTTGTGCATTTCTCTAGATTAGAAATGTTATCATATCATCCTTTATGTATTATATTTAAAGATGATTATAGATTAGATGTACTATTGGGGTACAACTGGAACTTCAAGTGGCCATTGATGAAATGCTTTTCATCAACAACTTACTTTTATCAATAAACCTTGCCCCATGATTGAACTGATCGTGGCCATTTATTTATCCCGCCAGTCTTTATATTGTTTTTAATATGCTCAATTTTTACTGACCTATTTCATTCAATGTTTTTAAGGTCGGTTATTTTGACAACACTTGTGGAAAGCTTTTTACAATGGTACTTACAAGAATTGTCCCTTGGTTTTGTAGGCACTAAACATCTTCTCTGACCATCGAGTGGGCACTGTGAGCTTTGATGAAGTACCTAGACATTTTGGGCACATCCCATCAAGAGCTCAACTCACATGTTGGATGAAACTGATTAATGGAGGAATTAGATATGTAGAAGTTGAAATATTTGTAGGCAATTGTGAAAGAAACTCTCATCTTTTTCTAGCGGGACCTTTTTTGCTCCCTCACGAATCTAGCAAGGCCTGCACTATAGGAGGATACCGTGTCCTGTAGGAACTCAAATCTTGGTGAATATTTGGGAAATTCAATAGGATGCGGCCATGTGGTATGCCCCACAGAATTTGATCAGAACATTTTCTCAATAGGGGCAAAGAGATTGGTTCAGTTAGGGCATAGTCATTTGTAGGGGCACAAACAACATCATTTGGCAATTGGCCTACCAACCGACCTCATGTACTACATGAATGTATGAAAAAAATGACCAATTTTTTCCTTGATTGACATTCCACACCTCTCCGGCGTACCCATTGCATACCACATTTACGAGGAGATAAGGAGCATGCTCAAGATTTTTCTATTCTTTCTCTAGGGGAAAACCCACAATTGTCGTTCATGATCTGATTGTCATTTACTCCTCATTCACCTGTCCCCCCAATATCTGTTTACATTTTAGTCATTAAAATGTTGTAGTTATGCCAATAAAAAATTAGACATTACACTAGTATATGTTCACTACTTAGTCTGTAACCAACCAACAAAAAAAAAACAAATTTAAACATATATTGGTGCAATTATGTTTTCAACACAATTCAACTTGCACAAAATAAAGTCATTTATGAATTAAATAAGGTCAAATGATGTTTACAATAACCACTCCATGCAAGTGGCTTAAAGCTTCTAGTGCATTGTATTTACATGTATACATACACAGTTAATGGTGCACAATGTCACATAATTTAAAACATTATAAATAGTTAATGGTGCACATTCTGACATAATACAAAACATTGATTAGCTTTATGAGCTATCAGTTGTAAAATCACCCACACATCCCTTGACATCTTCATGCATTAACTCCATCTACTTCTAGTACCTGCATAAATAGTTAATGGTGTAAGGCTCCCTAATATACCAAAAAACATAGTATAATTCATATATCTGACTGAATTTAATAGAGCCACTTATTTTGACAATTAAACCAAATATAAAATTGATTTCCTCAAGGCCATGGTAGAACTCAGTCATAGGTGGTCACTTCAAAATGAAATGATAGATTGTTTCCCACAAAAAATTCAAACTTGAAACTCAACCGCCACAATTCAATGCATTCAATTTACCCATTCAAATGATTTTTTAAGAGGGAATTTCCACAGTCATTTTCATTACGAATTCTCCTCTACTTTCACTGAATATCCTTTGTAGACTTCAGAGCTTACTAAGGCAACTTCTGCACATTCCTCTTAAAAGGGAGCTTATTCAGGTCGATACACCCAAAATAAGTAAATTCATGTTTTTATTTATTAGTATACTAGATTTACATTTATTTTGTCTGTTTCATTATTCGATATTCTCTTTTATATTTATGTACTCAGTGTTACATTATTTTCAGCCCTTTGTTTTACATTTATGTTGTCTGTTTCAATATTCAATATAATCTTTTATATTTAAGTACTCACTGGTTACATTATTTTTAGGCATATTGTTCTACATTTTTGTTGTTTGTTTCATTATTCAATATACTCTTGTATTTATCAGGCATAATGTTTTATTTATTCAATATATTTAGTGTTTACATTATTATTAGGCTTACTATTTACATTTATGCTGTTTGTTTCATTGTTCAATATAATCTTTTATATTTATGTACTCAATGTTTACATTAATTTCAGGCATACAAATAATTTTTCTTTCACTCAGCTGTTCAACTTAGCATTATTTAATCATATCGTAGTTACATTATATTTATATTTATGTACTCAATGTTTACATTATTTTCAAGCATACCAATAATTTTGCTTTCAATCAATTGTTCAACTTAGCATTATCCATTATTTAATCATATCGTAGTTACATTTTTTTCACTTGCATTCATCTTAAATCAAAGATTATAATAGCAACATTATACCATACATCAAATATAATAACATCAGCATTACCCATTTTTTAATCATATCACAGTTATATTCTAAATTGGTCTTTAATAATCATGAAGTTGAATGGGTATATAGTTTTTGTCCCAATTTATTGACCAATTTTTGGATAACAATTTGGAGACAAATATATATATATATATATATCATGTCGTGTACGGTTTCATCATAGTAGATTGTGTATATATATATAATCTAATAAGAATGTGTAGAGTTTCATCATAGTAGATTGTATATATATATAATCTCTGATAAGAATGTGTAGGGTTTCATCATAGCAAATTGTGTATATATATATAATCTAATAAGAATGTGTAGGGTTTCATCATAGCAGATTGTGTATATATATATAATCTAGTCAGAATATATATCATTCTCTATAAATACAATGATATATTCTTATCAGATTGTATACATACATACATACATCATAAATATTTTGATAAGAATATATCATTGTCTACAAAGACGACGATTATTCTTATCAAACTATAGACATACATACATACATACATACATACATACATATGTATATATATATGTGTGTGTGTGTGTGTAGACACGTAAAATGTATCGATTGACATTGCACATCTGATCTCGACCACTAACATCATTTCATCCTGAATCATCCTTTAGTCTAACCATTTAATCAAATACCCTTATCTAATTAAATTTGTCAATATTTCTCTCTTAATTAAATAAACTAGTTATCTAATTAAGTCACCTATTCTCGATAATTAAATTAATCATCTTGATCTAATTATCCGATTTAATTAAATAATTAATTTTATTTGATTAAATCTCTAAAGTCTATCTATTAAATTAAATAAATTAAAACCTTAAATTTAGTTTAATCTAACATCATCTCTTTTAATTAAATAAATCAAAATCTTTATTTAATTAATCTCTTATCACATTCATCTCATATTTGATTTAAATAAATCCACAAATTTAAGTCAAATAGGTCACAGCATTTAACTCTTTTCATTAAATTAATTAACTTTGATTAATTTAATCTCTCATCATGTCCCATCCTCTAGCTTTTACCACTTGCACATGAAAATAAATTTAATTGAATTATTAAATCTCTATTTTCCTCAACAAGGCATCTTTTGGGAATATTCTCCAAGTTTGAATTCAAAATCCAAGTTGACATGTACATCCAACAAGGCATTTAATCCATCTTACATGTCTTTTGTCTTGAGCCAAGTGGAATTTAATGCATTCTTTCTTCCCTCTTGCATATCATTTCAACAAATTAAAAATTCAAAAATATGCATTTATTGACACAACCCTCAAAACTTGCACATCCTCCATCCACTCATAGGTTGACAAGTGGCATCTTGGCATTCTATAAATAAGAGGCTTCATTCCTCATTTCATCATCCACAATTTGAGTAAACTTACTATGCTCAAATATTTAGAAAATTTCATCCATTATCATTGAATCTTAGCTAGGTTATACATGTTTTTAGCTTGAAGCACTCACCATCTTTCATCAAAGTGGATCATTCATCAACATTCATCAAGATTTCATCATAGGAATTGGGAAAGGGCCAATTTTCACATCAAATTGGCACCAATTCCCCCATGGGATCATGTGTTTGCTAGTTTAATTAGGATTCAATCTCTATTTTATTGTTTTCTTATTGTGTTCATCTATTTTCCTAATTTCCCAGTTTTGTAAATGGATTTCATGGGGAATCCTCGTTCTTGCTTGCATTTCATCATCTAATGTATTTTTTCTTATTGTTTTGCAAGTATTAGGATTGGGGTTCACACAATATGTAGTCATGCCATGTATTGTTTCCTCATATCAAGCCATGTAGAGTTTACATGTAACCAGTACAAAGGTGATCCACCTCTCTCACCTGCAAGATTGTTTGTTGAATAGTGGATTTTTGTTGGGTTCAATGGTGTTTGAGTAGATTTTGGCATCTTTAAAAATCATTTATGTGTATGGCATTAAGGTTTTGACCGTAATCATTTCTATTTACATGTGACTGCCGATTGGTAGAAAAATGATCCCTCATAAATTATTTTGTCTACGACATCAACTTTTTGACTGCTATGCTTTTTTTGACATTATTCTATGAAGTAATCACATGTAATGTGATTTAAACAGAACATTGATGAAATTTTGACCAAGTATAATCATGAAATTTATTGGGTATATAATAAGATACTTAATCTTCAAATATTTTTTCATTTAATCTTATATGGAGCTGCATAAAATGTCTCCACCTCTCTTCACCTGCAAGATTGATTTTTCAATAGTGGGTTTCTTTGGGCATCGTTAATGTTTGAGCGCTATGATTTATGTTTACATTATTCTATGAAATAATCTCATGTTATTCTTTGTTGCACTAACAAGTTATTCAATTTTTACTATCTGTGCAGGTTAACTGGAAAATTATGGCACCTGCTAGAAGGACTACAAGGGTTGTAGGAAGAGGAAAACGTGCAATTAGAGTAACTTGTGGGGTGCACTTCGTTGAAACACAGCCTAATGAGGAAGTTCATACAAATCCCAGCCCAGAAGATGTTCCTAACTCTACAGATGAAGCCACCAATACAATAGAAGTTGAACCTCCTGTTCAGACAAATGTACAACCTTCTATGCAGGTTCAGCAAAATGTTCAACCTGTTGTGCATCTGCCCTCACCTGTACCCATTAGGCAGTGGACGCATGCTAATATGGAAGGAGCAGTTAAGAGCATTGAAGAACACAACATGTCAATCAGGGCAGTAACAATCAAGTGGGGTATGCCACCTAGTAGTTTGATGTCGTGGTTGTTAGGACAAACAACCACGAAGAGGAGGGGTCCACGTACAATTTTAACTGAAGAGGAGGAGAATGAAGTTGTCAAATGGTGCAAGGACATTGAAAAATTGGGCCACTGACTGCAAGTAAATTAACTACAAGCCACAATTTCCCAAATAACTACAAGTCAACCAAATCCTTTCACAAATGGGGTCCTTGGGAGGTCATGGTGGGCAGGATTTTGAAGAAAGCACCTAGATTTGACAATTAGAATAGTTGGAGTGGACAGTGATAGAGCAATTATGGTTCGTTCTTCTGTTGTGGAAGCATTCTATGAGAACCTTGAGAATCTGATCAACCTTAACCACTATGGAGCAAGTTGAATATGGAATTATGATGAGACTGGTATTTAGGCTGGTAGAAACTGTGGCATGAGAGTTATTGGAAAATTGGGTACAAAATGTGTACCACATTTGGTTTCAAAAAGTAGAGAGTGGATCACAATGCTGGCTTGTGTAAGTGTGGTTGGGATAAGCATTCTCGAGTTCTACCTATTTAAATCAAAGAGGCACATGTAGAACTATATCATTAATTGCGAGGTAGGGGCATTGATGGCAGTCCAAGAACATGCATGGATGACAAAGGAACTATTTGTAAAATGGTTAGACCATTTTGCAGCTGATATCCCAGGTAGGGTTTCACCGACAAACAAGGCCCTTCTCATTTTTGATGGTCATGGAAGCCATGTGGCTTTCAAGACCATCGAAGAATCAAAAAAATTAGGAATAGACTTGCTCATGCCTCCTACTCATACTAGTCACAAGTTGCAGCCATTGGATGTCAATTTTTTTGCTCCATTCAAGGCATATTTTAGAGAGGAAAGAACCATTTGGCAAGCTGCAAACTTGCAAATTGATATTGGACGTGAAGAGTTGGAAACTCTTGCAAGTCAAGCTTTCAAAAAAGCCTTCAAACCAAGCAACATTCTTAGTGGGTTCTACAGAACTGGTATTTGGCCTCTTAATCAGTCAGCCCTTGACAACGACATGGGGCCAAGTGAGGGCTATGTTGTTGAAGATGATGTTGCAACTCCTACAACAGAAGATGAACCAGTCATAATGGAAATTGAAGACGATGTTATAGTAGTAGATACATGCTTGCGTCTTCTTGGTTACAATGAGGATGTAATAGATGGTTTTGTGAGGGAATACGATGCAAGGGAAGTGGCAAGTGATGTTGTAGCAAAATCCAATGGGGGTGATGAAACTACAACACACATTCAATCAAAAATTCATCAAGTTTTTACAAATTTCCAACCAAAAGTTCAACCAGTTATTGCACCCTACACTGAAGATACAACCACTACAGCAGCAGGCCTGAGTTTTCCAACTCAAGTTAGCCAACCAGAATGGATGCATGAAGCAGCCACAAACATTGGATTGCAAATAAATCCAACCGAGGAAGAATTCAACCTCTCTATGCCTTCCCCACCACACGTTGATCCAGCTGAAGTAATACAATACTTCACTACTGCAAGGAACTGGCAAGAGCATCATGATGGTCAAAGTGAAGATGACAATGCTATTAGTGAGGAAGAAGCTGAGTTTGAGCAATGCACCCCACATGATGGATCGCAAACAACAAGACCAAACAAAAAATTCTTGAAACTTCCAGTGTAGAGGGTGCAAGGAACATCACATAAAGGTCGTTCGGGAGTGTTTCGCCTTAGTAGGCGGTCCCAAGTACTAACATTTGATGCCTTCATCGAATTGTTCAACCAACAAGAGGTAGAGAAGAAAAGGCAAGATGAGTTGTAGCAACGTAAGAAGGAGCAGATGTTGCGGAGAAAGGAAAACCATGAAGCAGAAGCAATTCTAAAGGAAGCAACAAGGGTTGAGAAGCAAGCAATGAAAGTGATAGAAGATGAGCAAAAAATGATAAGAATGCTAGAGAAAGCCATTAAACAGGAGCAGGCAAAGGCTGAACATCTACAAAAGGTAGCATAAAAGAAAGCAAAACAAGTAGAGAAGAGAAAACGTAAGTCTATAGTGGGGGATCCTATACCCACCCATCATCCTATCATGCTTGATATGATGAGCATTTTGACACCAACCCTTACAACCATCAACAATATGTAGGTTAGGAGTGGCTCACAACAAATGGGATTGACTGTTGATGCAAGCCAAGCATTACTTGCTCAAATAGCAACATGCCTTCAAGGACATATTAACCAAGTATCACCTCTTACAAGTGGACATGACTCAGCTATTGGTGGATATATCACGCTGCCACCTTTTCCTAGAAATATGGACAGTTGATTATGTGCATATTCAATTTTGTTTTTTGATTGATGTAGCAGTATATTTTTAGTGATCTGGTTTGCAAATTAGATTTGTTTATCTGCTTAAAGTTATAACTGTGATATGATTATAATATGTGATAATGCTAATGTAATTATGTTTCAAACCTCACATATGTTTAAGGGGAGGAGATCAATACAAGATTTGAGTAATATTTTCATATGTTTCAAGTATGTTCGAGCCATGTTTTTCTCTCGCACCACCTAATCAATTATTGCAGTTTGATTCAAAATATAACTATGATATGATTATAAAATGTCCTAATGCTATTGTTGTTTGTTATTGGAACCTAAAATTTGTATGCCTTATATGTTTGATGATGGTTTCAAACTTTTTCTATGTTCTCACTAATTACACTATGTTTCAGTCTTTGTCAGTAAAAAATAATCACAAAACTTTGTTAGGTAAAACCATACGTGTGGTTTGATGAAGGCATATGAAGACAATGATATATTCTTATCAATTATCAGTATCAAAAATTAATGGAACTACATGTTAATTATCAGATTAATTATATATACACATAGACACACACACATATATATAGCTATATATGTACATACATATATGCATAACCATATATATGTATGTACATATATACCTATCAATATATATATATGTATATATATATATATGTATATACATGCAGACATATAATTAATATAATACTAACTAATCTCATAATTACTGTATACTATTGCTCATTTCGTCTAACTTTCAGCCATATATATAAAAAGACACATTTTTCAGTATTACTAGGTCATTGCCAAAGTAAAGTCATAGACTTTACCTATCATTAATGTTGAATGTCTTCTGTTGATTGCAGATAAGTCCTCACATGCCTGCCATTAAGAGACCAATGCCAATAAATATATTCCTCCAATGAAATAAGCATCTGATAAGAAAATTATTTACTTATGAACATATGTATACGAGAAAATGTAAAAATATCATAAAGCATTTAGAGAAAAATGTCCCTATAGAGTTTGTTGTGTTAATAAACATAGCTTTGTTGGTATGTTGATAATCCACATGCTTGATTCACCTCTCCACGCTCTCGCTTGCCTGCAAAATAATTGTAATAAACGGGGGTAGTACTCGGTACTCATAACATTCCCACATCAAATCATCCTTACAATATTGCATGCACAACAATAAGAGTTTTGATTGGAGCATTAAAATCCACAATGTTTTGATCCTTGGTATGAAGCTGAAAATAATAGTGTGTATTACATATGATGGCACCATACATGGTAGGATGCAATAGAAAGGACACATATATACATATATATATATATATGTATGTGTATACATGTATATCTATATGCATATACATGTACATATACATATATTTAGTGACAACCATTGCACAAATCTATTTGATAGTGTGTATTGTGCATATACTTCGTGCCATGACTTTCAATAAATATATGTATATCTATATAAATATACATGTCTATGTATATACATATACATGTACATGTATATGTATATGTATATACAAATATGTAATCTAATTATTGAAACTCATAAAATAAGTGGAAGAAAACAGATAAATATATTGTATGTTGTGATATGATTACATAATGGATAATGATCATTTCAACAACTAAGTCAAAACTGAATATTTTGTATGGCTGAAAATAATGTAGACACTGAGTACATAAATATAAAAGAGTATATTGAACAATGAAACAAACAACATAAATGTAAATCCGGTATACTGATAAATAAAAACATGAATTTAGTTATTTTGGGTGTACCAACATGAATAAGCTCCCTTTTAAGAGGAATGTGCATAGGTAATGTGCATAGGTTGCCTTAGTAAGCTCTGAATTTTGCAGAGGATATACAGGGAATTCCCTCTTATAAAATCATTGGAATGTGCAAATTCAATCTTCGTGGGAAACAATATGTCATTTCATTTTGCAGTGGCCAATTATGCCTGAGTTCTGTCGTGGCTTATAGGAAATCAATTTTATATTTGGTGTAATTGACAAAATAGGTGGCTTGCATAAATTCAGTCGTACATATGAATTATAAAATTTTTTTGTTTTGTTATATGTACGGTGGTGAATTTTGTAGAGGATATGCAGTGAAAGCATAGGCAAATTCGTAGTGAAAATGACACTGGAAATTGCCTCTTATAAAATCATTAGAATGTGTATATTGAATGCATTGAATTGTGGTGATTGACTTTCACATTTGTATTTTCCTACCAAACAATGGTGTGTTGAATGAAAAAAGGCCTATTTACAATTATCATTTCACCTATTTCAAGTTACGTTTGTATGCGGGCCCCATCAAAATATCACGTGGGTCCGCTAGGAGGTGGTCCCTTTAATCTCAACCTCATCACATTAAAATGTTCTCCATGTGCCCCATATTCCTTCATCAAACCATGTGTATGAGTTAACCACGTGCCCCATAAGCCTTCATCAAACCACGCGTATGTGTTAACCTAACCGCGGGTTGTTGGGCAGATTTAAGCCATATACTCATCATCACCCATAGTTTTCTTCCTCATTTTCACCATTATTATCCATATAAGATTATACATATATAATCTATATATATATATATCATATTACATATGTACAGTCTTATATAGATATATATCTATATCAGATTACATATGTTAAGGTCCATGTCATTTTCACCTTTATTATCCATATAAGATTATACATATATAATATATATATATATATATATAAGATTATACATATATAATATGATATATATATATATGTACAGTCTTCTATAGATATATATCTATATCAGATTACATGTGCTAAGGTCCATGTCATCTATATATGATTACATATGTTAAGGTCCATATAATCTGATTGATATATTATTATCAGATTATATGATATATTATTGCATACAATGATATATTATTATAATCTGATTGATATATTATTATCTGATTATATGATATACGAGATGAAGTTTTGAAGAGACATGAATAACTACCCATGAGCTGTCTATTCATTATATAACTGTGTCTCAGCAAAATATCTGTGATCTGTAGTTGTGTCTTGCAACAATGAAATTTATGATATTAAGCTATGGCTTACAACCTTTAAGTTAATACTGCTTTTAAGTTCTCAACTACAGATACCAGAATACAGTTATGCATCAAAAAGATCAAAATTTTCTCTCCATTAAAGAAAAATGTAACATGAAATTGTTAGTCAGTACTATGAAGTTCACTTTCCAATAAATAAAACTGAAACATTTAAAGTCTTAGTTGGAAATATTAAACAAATCGTGCAATTGAATTTTTCAATATAGAAACTAGAATGCAGCTATGGTTTCAGGCTTCAATGCTAGGGCATCTTGATTTGTGGCTCTGGCCTCATTGCTAAATGTTGACATAAGCTATTTACAACAACAAATTTAAAGAAAGGAAGAGTCGAAGAATACAGTTTTTAAAGTTTTATTTGAACCAGGATTTCCCTTAAATGACAAGATACACATGTTGGGTATGGGTTAGAAAGCAGACAGTAGTCATACAAAATTGTTCCTAAAATCTCAAAGAGATGCAAATTCATTTTATAATAATGTTGTATTTACACTGCAACTGAGTTACATTAAATAAGAATTTTGTTTAATATGATGCAGCCTTTTGCAATTCTTAAGTTGTATATCAAGTAGGAACTTGGCAAATGGATTTGTTCGAAGCCTAATTCATCATGATTTTCTTTTATCATGTATGCCATAAGGATGTTTTTGCTCATTATGCTTATAAAATATCACCAAAATAGAATCATGGATGATCGTATAACAAGCTATTGTCAATGTCAAGACTCAAAACAGGTTAACATACTTTATCCAGAACCTTAAGAAGAGTTTGATCGTGAATATGTTTTGATCAGTATTTGTCTTTTTGTAAATTGAGTTTGGTACTATTATGCCCCAACTTTAAGCCCCATTCAGATGAGCTTTCCTGCGTTGTTGAACATGCACTATAGAAAGCCAATGTGAGATCTGTACCTTAAAATGAGCTTTATTTAAGATTCTTTACAATCTATAACTACCAAGAAAATAAAGGTTTTCCTTTTTCATAAAATGCAATCCAAACAGGATAAGAAAACTAGTGAGCAAGTATCCTGTAACTAACATACGCATAAAGCATGCAAATATTCCACTTACAAACAGTAAATTCATGGCATTACCTCATGATGCTAATTCTCAAATTTGGAGCAACTTTGTCTATTTAGGTTGTTTCATCCTTTTTTGCTGTTTAATTTTCATTTTTGAGAACAACCTTGGGTTGGAAGGACCATAAGTTTCTTTTATATCTTGTAAGTTGTAGGTAATTTGTACCAGTGGTTTGAAGATATTGAGTACTATTAACAATAGTGTCAATAAACCATTCAACTTTTGACCATGTTACTACATAATTATATATTGACTAAGGAGATGCAAGTGCTGGCTTGGTGTTGCACTTGCCTTGTTTGCATATTCACTCTTCTCTTTAATGTCTTTTACATGTTATAGGAGTAATATTATTAATAATTCATGCTTCCCTAGTGTTTTGACTTATAGGAGAAGCTGGGTCAGTCATCAGAGACTTTGAATTTACATCTTTTACTTTCTGGAATGTGGGTTTACAGACAATTGGAAAGCAAATGGAGTTCAGAAGTTGGGTGTCTGTAGGGCACTTTTTTCTATTTTTACCTATGTAGTGCGACAGAAGAGGGAGAAAAATGAGGCAGATGTTCGAGGAAAGTGGGAATTAATTGGAAGTTGGATACCCCATTAACTCGTATCCTGAAACCCCTCAACAATTTGGGGTAAAATCTGAAAACCTAAAAAAAAATGATTATATTGGCGTTTGACAATAACCCATTAATTTTCATGATTATTGTTCGTCAAAATTCTGTCAATGTTCTATTTATATCACATTACATCACATTAGTTCATAAAATAATGTCAACAGAAATCATAGTGCTCAAACATTGACGACGCCCAAAAAACCCACTGTTGAAAAAGCAATCTTGCAGGTGAAGAGAGGTGGAGATATTTTATGCAGCTCCATATAAGATTAAATGAAAAAAACTTTGAAGATTAAGTATCTTATTATATACCCAATAAATTTCATGATGATACTTGGTCAAAATTATGTCAATGTTCTGTTTAAATCACATTACATGTGATTACATCATAGAATAATGTCAAAAAAAGGCATAGCAGTCAAAAACTTGATGTCGTAGACAAAATAATTCACGAGGGTTCATTTTTCTACCAGTTGGCAGTCACATGTAAATATAAATGATTACAGTCAAACCCTTAATGTCATACACATAAATGATTTTTAAAGACGCAAAAATGCACTCAAACACCATCGAACCCAACAAAATTCCACTGTTAAACAAGCATCTTACAGGTGAAGAGAGGTGGAGACGTTACCTGCAGCAAAATGAAGCCAAAGGTCATCATCATGGTCGCAGAGCAAAACTCGATGGTGGGAGAGAGGATGCAGCAATGAATGTTCTAGAAAGAAACTACGGGAGATGAAGACTTTAGGACTTAAAGCTGCCCAGCAACCTATAGTTAGGTTAACACATATGCATGGTTTGATGAAGGCTTAAGGGGTACGTGGTTAACTCATATGCATGGTTTGATGAAGGAATATGGGGCACGTGGAGAACATTTTAATGTGATGAGGTTGACAGTAAAGGGATCACCTCCTAATGGACCCACGTGATATTTTGATGGGGCCTGCATACAAACGTAACTTGAAATAGGTGAAATGATAATTGTTAATAGGCAATTTTTTAAATTTTTTTGGGATTTGTAATGAATGGGTATGGGTGAAATAGTGAAGATGTAGGGGATAGAGGAAAAAAAACCCCTTTTTGACCACCTTTCACTTTATGACTTCCACAAGGCGTGTTTGAAATACCCAGAAGCCAATTTTTTCTTTGTAAGGTCCTAACTCGGTTACGAAGAAGCCCAAAAATAAATAAATTGAAATTAGACCTATTTTGTACTTTGCACGAATGCACGAAGTTATCCCTGGTGGCTACTAGTACGTTTCCACTACCTACAAATGTTGTGTTGTATGCTTTTGATGTGAATTGCCACAAAATTTGGCGATGAATTGTATTTTCACAAGATGGGGGTTAGTAAATTTGGGAATATGGGACAAATTTCGAGTATTTATCCCTTGTAAGTTTTACACTTCTCCCAAAAAGTCTTATGCATAATGATTTCCTAGTCATGCATTTTTTCCTTATGCTCAAGTCTCGCTGTAATTTTCTTCATTCTTTGATTGTAAAATTTGTTATAATTTTGTTTATTTGATGGGAATGAATAGCTGGATTATTTGCAAACGCTAGGCGCAAAAATATTACTACCATGGATGTTTTCTATGCGCTTAGGGGGCAAGCAAGAACCCTCTATGGTTTTGGTGGTTAAAATGTGAAATTGACAAGGAGAAGGATTTTTCGCAAAAAAAAGTCTTGCTTTCAAGAAAATGGTTTTTTTGATATGGATAATTTAGACTCTAATTTAACTGTAAATTAGAGGGTTTTGCTCAAAATAATAATGGCAAAAGCTGATTTTGATTTTGGTATCTCAGACAATATATGGTTTCCTGTGTGCCCCAGATTCATCTTATACAGATAATTGCTTATCTATATCTTTTCATCAACTAAGTTTTTGAAGCTTTGTTTGATTGTCCCCACTTAACATTTCATCCAAAAAAAATTCATCATTGTTTCACAGTAAGATTATCAGGTTATTTTCAAACCTTGGTTTCCATCACTATTTCACAGTCTGTAAATGTGAAAGGATTTCTAGAGATGTTGTGGTATAAAATTATTGAAAGGAAGAGATCTGAGTTTCAGAATTTGGAAGATGCATGTATGCAACTGCAACAACAACTTCTGAGGCAATCTAAATCAATTATGTTGATATTAGATGATGTTAGGTCCACAACAAATTTGGAGAATTTACTGTTTCAAGTGATAGGATACAAAACTCTTTTCACAACCAAAGATAGCTCCATTACCCCAAAAACCACTCTATTCAATTTTATCAATTGCCTTTTTTGGGCTAGAAAGATGCTTTGTCTCTTTTCTATTTGCATGGAGAACCTTGTGAGGCATGGGAGAGTGCAGATGCACTGGTGCACATTTGGGTTTATAATTTGAGATTGCTCAGCCAATTTGAGCCCCCATTTACAACTTTTTCCATTTCTACACAACATTCGCATCACTTGACCCCTACCCCCACAAGTTGAGAAGTTTGGCTATGAATCTTCCCTTGCACAGATATCATGATAAATAGATTTATTAAATAATTTGAGAACAAAAAAAAACCAAGATGGCATTGGCAGCTCTAAGGAGGGATTCAATTTACAGAGTCGTACAACAATCATATTCCCTCCTTTCCACTATTTCTTCTTCATCATCATTCTCCTCTTCACAATACATGTAAAAATGGCCCACTTAAAAAGAAAAATCTTTAAACCTTGTTTAATTTCTTTCATTGTCTTTTAAAATTAGGTATGAATTACATGGAAGAGGACATGCCTACAATGTTTTGGGACTCGAGGAAGCTAAATACACTAGGTTTTGTTTTCCATTTATATTTTACAATGGAGGGTGTCGAAGCATGTCAGGCATACAGAGCAGAGTAGAGAAAAGATTGAGGAGAGAAACTGGGAAAACTCACACAAAAATTTGCAGAGCAAAAAAATTCAGGAAGAAACTTATGACTGAAGAGAGCGACTCATTTTTGGCCTCAAAAGGGTATACACCTATTTGTGTTTTCTCTCTTGTAATAGGCCTTTAATTCAATTCTCATTTTGTAACCCTACAACTACCACTTCCAACTTTGTCTTAAAAGAATCCCACAAGCTCCCGCCTTCAAACATTTTTCCTTCAATTCTTCAGTTTCATCATTGTATACTTTTGGGCTCATCATTTCGAGACAAAAGTGTAGTTACATGTACCAATGACCTTACAAATATACATGGATGGATAAAAATGTTTAACTTCCTTGACTATTTACAATAGCTTTCATAGATTGCTCTTGAATTAAAATATTATTTATAGTTTTTTGACAGATTATCCTTTTCCAAATCACTATTTTGGCTCAAGCTATCACATATACTCCCTACTCATATGTATTGATTGATCTTGCCCTTGTGTCTAGAATATACCCTGATGACTTCACACTAGTACAAAAACAATAATATATGACTAAATAAACTACTAAAAATTGCATATATATGACTAATTTTGGTCACGTGACCATTAGTAGTTTATTGCCGGTCATTTATAACATGACCAAATTTATGACTAAACTATTTTAGTCATTTATCTAGTCATTGATTTAGTCATTGATTTGGTCATTGATTTGGTCATTTATTTAGTCATATATTTTAGTCATTAATTTTAGTCACGTGACTATTTTAGTGGTTTATTTGTAGTCATTTATAACACCACCAAATTTATGACTAAACTATTTTAGTCATTTATTTAGTCATTGATTTGGTCATTGATTTAGTCGTTAATTTAGTCATTTATTTAGTCATAGTAGTAATTTGTTTAGTCATATATTTAGTGATTAATTTAGTCATTAATTTGATTGTTGTTAACTGGTCATTTATTTAGTCATGGTAGTCATTTATTTAGTCATATATTTAGTCATGTAAGTCATTACTTTAGTCATTACAAATCAAATCTAACCTAATTAATCCTCACAAATTAATGCATATAAACTTCAAGTATCATAGATATTCAAATGTTGAAGAAGCACCGTGAAATATAGACTAAAATTCTTGAACAAATATGATTGATAAAAAACAAACACAAACATCGTATTTATGAGTGGAGAAAAAACCACTCTAAAAGTTTACTTTATTAAACCTAATTAGCAAATAAAAATTTCATTGGTTACATTCAATATCTCAGTGACACTGTACAACTTACTGACATTATATAAACAAAATACTCCTATTTTCATATACTTATATTGTTTTCCCCTTCCTTAACGGCAGTCATTTTGGAAGGGCAGGGACCTCCTATAGGGGCTCGACCCATTTAATCCCCTTGCAAATCCACAACTTTCCCATCGCTATTGGTTTCAACTCCTCCAAACTCTTTCTCGTTGGTATTCACCTTTTACTTCTTCAATTTGGAGCTGCAACCTGAAAATAAGGTTTCAAAATTTGCACGTCAAAAACATATTTGGAAGTAGATTTTTATCAGATATTGTAGTTGCAAGTTCCACTAATTATTATAAAGATAAATAGTTTTACCTTTCTGCATCAACTAATGCAATTTTGATAACTTTTAGAGGATCGACAATGCTAGCCTTTATCATATCAACATACTCAACTGCAAGTTGCAACACAACATTAAACTTATTAATTAGACTCAATATCTAAGAAAGAAAGAAAAACTTCAAACATTAACAATTTAGTTTCCTCGTAGCTTTCCTCTAGCATATCTGGAACCTCTTTATATGTTCCGTCCAACTCTCATCACTCCCATACAGGTAGAATTGTGTATGTCCATCAAACTATCATCTTTCCCATGGAGTTAGAGCTAAATTAATTTAGAAATATTTTCTTGTTGAGCAATCCAATTCCCTAGCAAGCCTAACATATAGACAACCTCCCTTACATTCAAAAATTTACTCAAGGATGTCTTTTTTAGTCTCAGAAATCAAAATAACCTTATTGTTCATTTGTCAAAACTACATAGTTAATAGAAAAAAAAATCAATGGAAAAAGCATGAGGAAAAATAATCTACCTCTCTATTAGTAGGGGTGATCAAATACTACTTAAATCTATAATCAGAAACCCTCCAATGAGATACAACCAATCCTATCAAATTAAAAAACAAGAACTAAAACCTTCTTAGGAATCACAACAAAAATACCTGAAATCAATCAATGGTCGAATGCAATTTTGTCCAAACATGTAGTAATCAAAAGGCTCCTATATTGCTCTATGATAATTAGAAAATGTGAAAGGATCCTGAAATAAAGGAAGAAACAGAAGAAATTATGCATATATTCAAATGAGTAAATATAGTCTAATGTGTTAATTGTTTTTTCTTTACATCATTTAGGAACTAAAGCATAAAAAATTATATAGAGAGGATTTGAAGCAACAAACCTCAAACTATAACAGAATCCAATCAAAAGTTGTTGCCATGTTTGAAAGGACTATTTCTTTTGCATTGGGATTCCCACTCTCAAAAACCTGACAAAGGAAATCCAGATACATGACCATCGAAAAGATACAAAATTATCACATTAAAGAGAGGAAACACCAAACACTTTGTTAAAATTCCATTCCTACCTCAAAATCTACTGCTTTGCAAGAAAGAAAAGAATTTCAGGCAATTCCAAAACAATAATTTCATATTTTTTTATTAAACATCAATATAAAAGAACTTTATTTTGTTGCTCTTATGTCAAGGTGCTATGGGTGGATCAGGATGAAGGGAAGAGATTTTTAATGAGCTCTTAAGCACTCCTTATTCTCAAGCATTATTTGAGAGAAATTTTAATCTCATTTAGATCACTGAAAGATGAAAATGGACAATCTTTTTAATGTCAATGTAATTGAGGTTGAATTTTACTTAACTACTTTGTTTTATGGGTTAGTTTGATTGATATAGCAAAAATGGGGTTAAATTTTTCACTAGAGACAACACCTGCCCAGAGGCCTCATGGAGTGCTTGGTATTTGGAGTCTTGTAATTGACACTATTGGGAATATAGTCAAAATGCAGGTTAGTGCAACATCTCAATTCAACTTCCACATATGAATAATTCTGATCGAATTTATGGATCAATAGTTGTGATCTTAGATTCATTGTTTCAAGTCTTCATGTTAAATGGAAAGAAAACAAGTCAACATTTGAAGTTATGTTCCTAATCATTGCAACTCTTTGCTTTGTCAGATCCATCTTAGGAAAGTTGTTCACAGACACGTGTTCATGAGAAAAAGTGTTGTCTTACCATCAATTACCCACCGGATTTGGAGAGATTTGATACATAATCCCCTGTATTTTCTTTTTGGAGTAGATTTACTTGGTATGACAAGCTCAACATTGGCATCTCTGAGTAAAGGACTTGCCAAACTTTCCACAGATGGACAATTCCTTCAGTTGCGTATAAAATAGGTGAACATAAAAATTATATTTAAATTGAGGAAAAATCCACAAATTTGAGAAATATGAACATATTCATTGTCCTTATATGACATTTTTATGGATTTTTTGTAGCATTCTTCAAGGAAAATTATAGGAGTTCGTGATGGCATTTTACAAGGCACTGAGGCTTCAGCACAGGGTGTGGCATTTGGTTTCTCTAGAGTGTTAACTAAACCTTTGGAAAGTGCAAGAGAACATGGTGTTATTGGTTTTGTACATGGTCTTGGGAGAGCATTCTTGGGTATTATTGTTCATTTTGTGAGTGGAGTCTTGGACTTTTTTTCCTTGACTGTGCATGGTATTGGTGGAAGTTGTACATGTTTTCAGGTATTTGGAAACAAATCTGTTTCAAATAGGATCAGGATCTCACGTGCCATCCAGAGTAGTGGAATTCTTTAAGAATATAATGAAAGGGAAACATCTAGGCAGGTCATTTCCCTTTTCACTTTTTACTTGGGAATTTTTACTTTCTTGTAGATTATTGTATTTATATTTTATCTATTTATGGAAAAGAATATCTGCAGAATATTTGTTAAGGTTTTGTAAATTGACCATTTGTAATAATTCTGAGGATACCAATATGATATAAACATTAATGACAGTAACACCATGATTACTGATTTTGGAAATCTGGTTTGGTTCTCAGTGTTGACTTATGTAAGTATAGTCCAGTCCAAGTGTGTTTGGATGCAGATGCCAAATGTAGTTTTAGTCTAATTATTTGATTCACTATGATATATAAATGTATTTACAATGAGGATATCACACACGCATATGTATGGCAATAAAACAATAGCTTTTAAATACTAATAAACATAAGTGAGTGAATTTGTTGATATCAACAATCTTACAGGAAAGTTGTTAAAAAAATAAATATTTGGATCATCTATCCTCAAAAGTTTGACAACCCAATTCAATAATTTCATTAGTTTTGTACTTGTTATCAGGGTTGAATGAGAATCTCTTCAAGAAATTAGTGCATGTCACCTTTATGCTTTAACCTATAAATTAATGTGTTTCATGTATTTTTTCTGTAAATTAAGGTTTTGAATGGGCCGTCAGCTTGAGTTATTGGCATTAACCGGGCCTAGCTAGTGGGAACACAAATAGGGGGCCCCATCCCCTAACAACCAACAGTCCAAGTGCATGAGTAAAGTGGACCACAAGCCCACTAGCCCTGCAAGGGCTTGACACTAGGTGGGTGTTGAAACAACACCATCTAAACACCAACAAACCATGCCATCAATGACAATGTGTTTCAATTCACATACTAGTGCTTTATTGATCTTCAAATTATCTAGACATATTAATGGACAAATTGCACTAGTTTCTTATGTATTGATGAGCACTATTAAAGAGAGAACATTGATTTGTATGTTTTTGACTTTGCAGATGGTGCTTTACCTTGCAGAAGAAAGGAGACATTTTGGATGCACAAATATTTCAATGGAACCTTCAAAATTTGCATGGTCAGATTTATACGAGGAACATTTAGATTACAGTTGTGATAGATTGTCAACAAAATCAAGGAGGTTATTTAAACCTTTAAAATTTCCTATTATATTCAAGTGTTGCAGCTGTGAGAGGTTGAAAATGGAATTGGAGAGGTTATTTAAACCTCTGCAACTTTCTATTTTCAAGTGTTGCAGATGTGATAGGTTGCCAATGGAATCAGGAAGGTTATTTAAACCTCTATAGTCTTCTATGTTCAAGTGCTATAGCTGTGACAGGTTGCCAATAGAATCAGGGGGTTATTTAAACCTTTACACATTTCTATGTTCAAGTGCTATAGTTGTGACAGGTTGCCAATGGAATGAGGGAGGTTATTTAAATCTATACACCCTACCATGTTCAAGTGTTACAGTTGTGACAGGTTGCCAATGGAATCAAGAAGGTTATTTAAACGTTCACACCCTTCTATGTTCAAGGTTGCAACTGTGACAGGTTGCCAATGGAATCAAGGAGAATAACTATTTAGTATTTATTGAATCAGTAATTTGATTCTATTCACTCAGCCTATAAACTAACAACGTAGTATTATATACAAATGCAAGAAACACAATACTTGTTAAAATACCAACAAGGCCACAATTAACTTTTAAAAACTAATATGCACATAGAAAGGAAAAATTATTCTGTTAAAGTAATCTACAAAAATATTCATCTACATACCCTATCTATAAGCTTGTCAAACAGTAAATCTGATGATGATGATGAGACACCATCCCTTTGTCTTCTTCATTAGCCATTTCAATATCAAGTAGCTGAAATCTCAAGACTGGATCTGGAACAAAGGGCAACAAAAGTTACTACACACTTCGCATCAATTTTTATGTCTTACCAATTCACAAAAAATAAATCAAGAAAGGAATAATGATAGAATCAGATTATCTGAATTTAGAACCAAATACCATATGATGTTCTTAGGTAGTGGTCTAGCAGTAAATTGGCAGGAGATTACCACTGCTAGCCCAAGTCTGATTCTCAGGTACATTTGTGTGGTGAGAATTCCCAGGGTGATGCCATCCCAAGGCTTCAACCCTTCCCAACCAAGAAAAAGGGGTTCACCTTTAAAAATACAAGTACCGGATTACAAAGTTTAGACCTTCTAATTCAAAATTTAGTCTTGGATCTGAAAGTGACCAAAACACTTTCAAAAATAATGTTTCCTTTAAAATCTACCCTACCTTTAAATTCAAAAGTCCTATTTCTTAACTTGCAATATCTCAAAATATGCTTATATATTTTTTTTCCTTTCAAGAGAAAAATGTTACACCAAAAAATGTTAGTCATATATTATTATACTTTTACGATGATGTGTCAATATGGTATTATGGGCAAATAGGCAAACAGACTTTAATACTGCTAGCTCTACAAGAAACCCCTCAAGTAATTAGCAAGGATCAATGGCCAAAAGAAAAGAATCAATTTAGACATCCTAGACTATTTCATTTACTCTTCAGTAAAGATTATTTTCCATTCCCTTAAAAAATGTGATTTTGAATGAATTCAGTAGGGCAATCAAGGTGATGGTTTATTCCAGCACAAATAACTGATAGGAATAATGATACCTTTGGTGCATTTGTTGCTTCTAATGATGAGATGACTAAGTATAGAAAGCCCATCATTGTTAATTATAGGCTTATCAAGAAATGTGTATGGATTGTCTCCACATTTGAGCAAAACAAGATTAGATGTAGACTCCTCCAGAAAAAATCTATTTCAGAGATAATTAAAATTTGGAATAAAATTCCAAAATGTTATCCAATGCTTATAAAACAGGGTTATCTAGTTTTCCTTACAACACAAAGAAGAAAACAAGCCATGTTTCCTTTTATGCCCAATCTGGAAGAATGCAACTAAATAGGCTTAGAACGTACCTTGAGAACTACTACCAATTTCCTTACCACTCAAACAAGCTTCTTGTTCTTGTTGATTTGTCTATCCCCTAGTCCTAGAAGAATACACTCTTGAAATAGATAAACAATAAGTTTCTAATAAATTAAGAGTATTTGTGATACTTTTATTATCATGGAAGCTGGCTAAAGGAAATAAAAAAGATGCATAAACCACCCACTGACATCATATCTATTCTTATCCATGGTGTACATAGCCTAACTTCAAGCATATTTTTATAGACAACTCTAAAGAGGTTGGACAAGCAATGTTGTTTAAACGAAGGTTACCACTGGATAAATAGCTCAGCCCTTATGCTTGTTTGTATGCTTGAGGAGGAATCTTGTCAAATCTTAACATTGATGTTTTATCCATTGCATTGCTACAAAGACACGGCAGAACATTTATGTGACACCAATCTACATAAGCCAATTTGCCTTAGAGTTGCAGAAAATCCAATATTCTGGAGTCGAAATCCATTGCACAATTGTATCTAGAATTATGATATCATGTCTACCTGTGAAAATCTGATTAAATCAAATATTTTTTTCCAAAAACAAAATAAACATCTATTTGAATCAGTGCTTCAATGAAATAAGCTAAGCCCATTAATTCCTCAAATTTCATTAGAAGTACTAATATAAAGAATAGCCAAAAAGATCAATCAAAAAAAGTCCATGATTCAAACAAAACAAAATCATGAAGCTAATCCAAAAATTCATGAGCAAAGCTAACACATCAATCCTCCTAGCTTAACACAAAAGCCCTCCAGTAATCAACAAGCACCAATAGGAAAAGACAATTAATGGAGACATCCTACATTATTTCATGTAATCTCTACTCAAGGTTATTTGTTGTTCTTTCCAAAATGACATTTTGAATGATTCAGTAAGGCAATCAAGTTGAAGGATTATTCAACTCAAAGACAAACAACTGATATGAATAGTGATAGCTTGGTGCATTTACCATTCCTAATGATGAGATGCCTTAAAGTATGGACAACCCATTATTGTTGAACAATTACAAGCTTATCATGAACCATGCATGAATTGTCTCAGCCTCAGCTAATCAGTCAGATATTTAGTTCTCCCAAAATTCCAAAATGCTCTCAGATGCAAAAAATATTGGGTTACTCAGGTTTTGCTTAAAGCACAAAAAATGATAGCATATTTTTTCTTTTAAGCCTCCATCTCAATTATTGGCTTCGCTTATGGTAAAAAGAAAATGAAAACATGACATTTCATGTTTTTCCCTCAAAACTCTATCTGGAAAGTGTACAAAAAATAGGCTTGGAATGTACCTCAATAACAGCTTAAATTTCTTTGACCATTCATAACAAGCTGTTGGTTCTTTCCCTTAGGAAATATCCCTTGAGATTTATAAATAATAAATTACCAAGAGCATATGAGCATTTATGATGCTTTTAACATCATGGAAGCTAGTAAAAATAATTAAAAAGTTGTCAAACCCAACCATCCACGTCATGTCTTCTTAATCATGGAGCACATTTCCTAACTTCAAGTATATTATTATATAAAGGTGTTTGAAAAAGTTCAACTAAGTAATGTTGTCAAAAAAGCTTATATTTTAGGGTAACTTATAAATAGCTCAGAATTAGACTTATTCATATGCTTGGGGAGGAAGCTTGTCAAATCATAGGTGTGATGTCTTCTACATTGCATCACTACAAAGAAATAATAATACATTTAAGTAACTCATATCTAGTTCAACCAATCTGTTTTCAGGGTCTTCAGAAAATCTAAAATTTGTTTTCCAAGCTGAAAATAAACATCTATTCAAAACAGTGTTTGAATGAAAAAACATTCTGAGGGCATTATTTCCTTCATAAAAAAATATTATAGAAAAAAATCCAATCCTAACAAATCATTGAAGCCAATCCCTATTCATACCTTGAAAAGCAATGCTTTGTGTGCTCAGAGAATTCATGATCACCAGAGCATGCTTGTTGAAGATGATTCAAAAAATTTGAACACACATGATTATACTATGATAAACACAAATTGCAGAAAGAGATTTAAAAATAAACCTTTGGAGTTCTCTTTACATTAGGAGTGATCACCAGTTCGTCAGGTTCTGATACAGTTCCATCTATTGATGTAGAAAGGCACATCCCCTTCATTAGACACTGTGATAGATTGCAAATGACAGATTGGAGAACTTGAATGTCAAATTCTCTGATATTGAGCGAAGATGATGAACTAGCAAGCAACACCACTGATAAATTATGTATAGTATGAAGAAGCTTATGTCACTCCTGCCCAAGGTCCACAACTTCCTCAAAAGAAACATACAGATCATTTTTTAGTTGCATGTTTCTGGAAAGGGAGCTAGCAACATCACCAACAGAAACTTGATTACATTCTACTAATGCAGCTCCATCAATAACCAAAGGTACTGACTAACAAGGCTTTGTTTCTTCGGACCCATTTGATTCATATATAAGTTGTGTTGTAGAAACAAGTGGTCATGTCTTTGTTAAAAATGTCTGAAGATGCTTGCTTGACCCTATTACTCCATGACTTGTTGATCCTTCTACAAACTAAGTAGGTGGTAAAGATGATGCAGATTCACTCAAAGGCATAGGAGACAATGGATTTGGTTTAGGTGGGTGACAGTCTAAAGATATAATATCCAGAATCAGACTAAACTGATCATGACCACATGCAGCAGAAGCATTTTGAGTCAGAAAACTCCCTAGCCCATGAGATTTTGGGGTCAATAAGGCATCATCTCCAGATTCTCCACCCTTCGAAAAATTTGCCAAGAAATCTTCCATTCTTTTAGTATGGAAATCCATTTCCTGAAATGATGATAGATCATTATACATCATGTCATTCATCAAAGGAACATCAACTGGCTGAGTCACCTAATTACTGGCATTGTTATAAAAGAACAACAATAACTGAACCAACCTCCCAAATTTCCCATTTTTCTAGATAATGGAGATTATTGTTTCTACAACAAAAAAAATAGTTTTGAAAAGACTTTGGTGTTCAAAATAATGCACATACCATGTGAATACTCAATTCCAACAATTGAGTGTACCTGTTTAACCTCAATAAAACACTGTTGATTTTCTTGATGTGATATCACAGAAAAAATCAATTAAATGAAAAACTCAAAAGTTTTAGGTTTCAAATATATATACTTAGTTCAATGTTACATCAACAATATTACATACTCAACTTGCTTTAAACAAGCAGTGCAACCATAAGAATGTAAATTCACAAAAAAAATTAGAGTTGGCAGAATCCAAATTCACAAAATCAAGTGTCTTTCTAAACTGTTAACTTTTTCTAAATACAATTGAAAGTACTCTATTAAAAATGCATTATAAAAGTCCATGGGGCATATAGAATGGATGGTTGAGCCATTGAAAGACACAGATAGTGGTCACAGGTTCAAATCCCGAGCTTCAACTGCTATATGAGAAAGGGGCAGCTCAACTGGTCAAAGGTTATAGGGGATCACATAATTAGGAACAAAGCATTTATCCCTACCAAAAACAAAGCATTTATAAAGAAAATTACATCATTATCTAAACATCAACAACAATTAATTTTTGATATTAGTCTGTAAGAGTATTACAAAACAGGTTCCAAAAATCCAAGTGTAGCAAATGCCAAATCCACAAAAAAATTCTACCAAAATCACAGAAACTACTGAGCATCCAATCCTCTTCATCAGAATTTATTGTGCTCCTCGAGGCCTCTAATATTCCACAAAAAAAAACATTAAGAAGACAATGATTTACTCTAGAACTATTTCAGGGCATGCAGTATCACAAATCTGGGATTGATGGTCCTTCGAACAGAGACAATCTGGTAATAGATATGTCTAGATTTTTGCAGTTAATTTTCAAATTTTGACTGAATTAGGTAATATAAAAATTGGAATTTGATACTCCCACCTCTGGGTTTGTCTCTAGCAGTTCTACATCTAATCATTGTTTTTGAGTGACTTAACTCTTTGAGGTGTCCACAACTGGAGAAAACATACATATTTCCTTTGCAATCCCTTTTAGCTTTCTTGTTACTTTGCGAGTTTTGCTATGCTGTGGGCTTGAGATGTTGTCAAGGATGGTGTGTTGACTTCCAAGCTATCTTGAATATCTTTGAGGTATTTTGACTAAATTAGGTATTATAAAAATTGGCATTTGTTACCCCCACCTCTAGGTTTGTCTCTAGCAGTCCTACATTCGATCATTGGTTTTGACTCTTTGAGGTGTCCACAACTGCATAAAACATATATATTTCCTTTGCAATCCCTTTTAGCTTTCCTGTTACTTTGAGGATTTTGCTATGTTGTGGGCTTGAGGTCATGAATGTTGTGTTCGCTTCTAGGCTATCCTGAATATCTTCCATTTCTTCTATTCTTGGTTCAGTAAGAGCTTCAAAGGGGTTTGAAAGATTTATCTGCTCAGCTAAGAGAGTTGCTCCTATTTTCTTCCTTACAGTCTGTTCATTTTGTTTCTCCTCCTTGTTGATTCAACCTTTCCCAGGAATGTACAAATCCCAGCAGTGGTTGTCTTTTAGTCAATTCTTGGGGTATCTCTTCCCAATGTTCCCATGTTATCTGATGCATTTGGCAATTGTTATGCTCTTGATTTGTTGCAGGTGGTTGTTGTTGTTCCTACTATTGTTGGGAGAGGAATAAGTGAGCTAGATGACCATGCTCATCACAGATTCTACAAAAAAAGCCAAAATTCTCATTAAACATGGGCTACTTCCGCAACATCTTCCAACAGTATTATCTGGTAATAGCTTAATCAGATCTATATTAACACATATTTTAGCAAAGTTTAGGACCCCTGTGTGTTTGGGGAACTCAGAAGCTGTAATATACTCTCAAACGGCTTTGCCTACCTTAGCAATTACTTGGTAGATCCCTATTTTTATGAAAAGACTAGATTATTTTATGAACCAGGGGCCACCAAGAAATCTGTATCTTTGTTTATTTTGAGGAGAATGTGAACATGAAATAGAGCTTTAAGATCATTAGAATGCCAACAATTCCACCTGGCTTCCAAGATTTGAGAGCCATGGGTCCAGGGATAGCACCTGTAAACCTGCAAATAAATGCCTTCTCTTTCGCTAGCTAAAAACTATGTTCCATTTCATCCAAGGTGAAATTTATCTTGGTGGACAAGTTTTTCATAATTTGGTAGCAATTAATTTCTTTCTTCAGTGGAATGAGGGTATTATGAGTGCTCTTGGGATACGATGCTAGGTGGGTGAACTTTGGCAGGTCATCTTACAAATTTGGTTGATCTCATTCCATGCAGTACCTCCAAAGGGTGGGCTAGACCATTGGTAAGCTAGTGTCACCGAGAAGACCATAGTCTGGACTCCTCTAAAAAGGTTAATTCCTTAACTCGGCCCAAAAGTGTAGTTGCAAAGGATGGTCATAGCATGAGGACATGGGAAAATGAATTTTTCCTAGTTAGATAAAGAAGCCTTTATATTTCCAAACTGTATAACAACAACAATACCCAATAACCTCATACTTGATCTATGACTAATAAGCTATTATAGTTCAAGATCCAAGACTAGCCACAATAGTTTGTTAGTCGCAACATAAATCCCACATAGCCAAACTCCATTGCCATCATCCCACAAGATCACTGCTTCCTCATTTAGCACTTCAACTAGCATTCCACTTGATTAGTAAAGAAGGTGTTTCCATGCTAATTAGTAAACAATGCAAGTTAAGATTTTTTGTTGCAACTAACTTTGTTCATAAAACAATGTTTGATATTACTCCTCTAGACGTGTGAGGTGTCATCATGAGAAGTCCATACTTGTATGACCACATGGTAGTCATCGATAGGAGGGTTAACAAAATCAGATCATCAAGAATGGTAAATCCTTCATGTTGTATGCTTACCACAAAGACTAGCCTAAGAAGGTCATAAATCTTCATGGGAAATTGCTTCCTTTGGAGAGAACAAATGTTGAGAAAATTTCTCCAAGTTCAAGCAATGTACTTTCTTATCACACAACAGTTGGAGACAAAGGTGTACCAAATTTTGGCTTGTGTATGTATTATAGTGCAAGACAAAGTGGCACATATTTCATTATTCAAGGGGTTCTTCCATCATCAGTCTCTAAGCTTTTGGGGACCAAATGCTACCTAATTGGGGAGGTGTGATCTGAAAAGAATTCATTTTTTGTAGTTCTTGGCATGCTTAGGACAATGTACTACTTCTTTGATGCTGGAGAATATTCAGGATGGAATAAGGCATCCATGTATAGGCTTCAATTGATAGGAAGACACAAAGAAACATGATATTTTGGCCATTTTGGAAAAATTATCAGTTTGTACATTGGAAAAAGCACAAACACCATAGCAAATGCATTGTCTACAACAACAATCTCTCAATTGCTACAGTGAATGCATCATATATAGTGGCAAATGCACAATGATCTCTCTGGCCAAAGTGTCACAACAAGTTGAAACCTCCAATAATGTTGCAAATTCTGAATTTTTTCTCTTCATTTTAGACAATCATTCTAGCTTCCCAATGACAGAAGAGTTTATTTATAACCTCTTGAGAGGTTAAATTTGATATGATTGGGTCTTCATTCTCTTGTTGAGAGTTGTACACTTGAGAACTCATCTAGTTGTTCTCATAGTTTTATGACTGTGGCATATAACAAGGCCAATGGAATGTTAGAGAGAGTTGCAATTGGCCTTGGAGAGCAATTTCAGTCTTGTTCAAGTGTTCTTGTGTAAGCCTAAGGGTTCTTGTCTCACAACACACAAGACAACTTCCAGACAATTGAAACATTCCTCGCCTCACATTTGAAAACAAATTTCAACTCACAACCAATATTTTTATTTAGAAGGCTGCAAAAATCTTGTCCCAAGCTCAAGAATTTAGTAGCTCTAAACCCTGATATTTTGACTTACTTTTCGTTTATTATGAATAGATTGAAGTGGTAGCTATATGGAGACTCATTTTGGTTCATGTCATTTTTTCTTAAATTCTGCTTTGGCAATGTTTCGTGATGTTTTTTCTTGCAAACTCTAACCATTTTTCTCATTGGCATCATTGACAGCACAACACAACTTGTGCAAAATCTTGAGGTAAGTCACTTGCCATGATTTCAATGATTTTTTTTTGGAAATCTGTACACAGCCAGATCCAATCCCAAAAGGGTCCACAGAAGTATCAACTAGCTTCAAAGTAGACTTACAAAACAAAAACTGTGTCTTCCAGTAAATATATTACAAAGGAATAAAACCACCTAGTTATTTTAACCATAAGAAAGCAATAAGTAATAAATATATTGCACCCAAGCCATGCTAAATTGGTGATTAATCTAATGCTTTTAGAATCTAAATTCACCTCTTTTCCTTAACATCAATGAAAAAGAAATGTTCATAAATATGGCTTGCAAGAATTGCACACACATAGATGTACAAAAAGGTACACAATAAAATTATAAAGGAAGAGGTGCATATCCCAGGTTTAGAAATATAGGAGTAAAAAGCATTTGGGATCTACTTGATAGATGGAATATTTTGTTGTGAAATGCTCTTATGTTGTTGCCTCTGAAATTAGATCCATTGCACATTTAGAAATCTAGGTCTCTTTTCATCTTATAAAGCCTAAGATGCAAAAGGTTCAAATAGTAGACAGATTAAGGTCAAACAGACTTTGCCAAAAAAATCTCATCCTTCACCACAACATGTTTGAGGGAGTCCTTGAAATACTCTTGCAGTTTTGAAAGGAAAATTGTTTATATGAGTAAAGAAATTTCCACTCGAAATATGCAGATAATATAAATGGCATCATCCTATTTAATATTTTTTGGCCAAAAGAGGTCCAAGATGGCAACTAAAGTCTTATACATGGTGGAAGATCTCCAACTCCAATTGGTGGAAGATATCCACAATGCTTACCTCCACCACAATGTCTTATACATGGTGCAAGTTGTGAGAAGACTTATGTAATATCTCCAAGAAATTAGAATTGTGACTTGTTGAAGCTGCAAAGTTCCAACAAGTCACAATTAAGTCTTCTCACAACTTAATTGTGACTTAAGAAATTAGAATTGTGACTTGTTGAAGCTGCAAAGTTCCAAGTGGCTGGTAATACAGATCAGAATTTGTTGGAAAGGATGCGCATGTTGGATGTGTGAGGGAAACCAAAATATTCTTATAACAAATCTATTTTTAATTTACAGCCAGCTATTTGATGAAACTGCAATCTTTTGTCATTATTTATAATAAGGTTATTTGGGCTCTTAGGTAGTTTGGCTACATGCCAAAACAAATGTTGTATTCCTCTATGTAATTATTAAAGGTTGCATGTATATAAGAAGCTGAAGGTAGTTTATTGTATAGAGATTTTCATGTATTCTTTCTAGAAAATAAAAATAGCAGTCTGCTAATTACTCTCGCATAGAAGAAAGTTTTCATTTCATCACTTGGGTAGCTAAAGAGGCAAGGCACCCACTCTAAGGTTATCCAGTGATCTATATATTATAATGTGATTATTATGGTATGTGTTATTTACGTCCTTTCTGAATTATTTTCTTACAGTATGATTATTTCTTTTATAATTATTTTATTACGGTATAATTATTATTAATGGCTATAATTATTTCATTTTACATGATTCATTTATATATTTATTGATTAACTTTTAGATTCTTTTTTTAGTCATCAAGTTGTTTGAATTTACTTTTTGTAATTAGAATATACTTTTCAGAATTGTTGTTGTTAATGTTGCAGGTGGTGACAGTTCCTAGCACAATTCTGACAATAAGATTTAAAGATAGAATAAGAATTAAATCAGATTGTTATGTATTGCAAGAACTAGCCAAGTTTTCCTTGTGGTCTTGCAAGAACTAGCCAAGTTTTAGCAAGAAACTCAACGAGTGCTTGCTCAAAATTCACTATTTGCTGAGTTTTTAATCTGTTTTGAAAATAAGCTATCCTAGAGTAATCAAAACAAGCCAAGTAGCTAATGTCCTAGTTTGTGCAACTTATGTAAGCCGTGGTTAGCTTGTTAGATGGTTCTATGGAAAAGATGGGATAAAGTAATGGAAATTTTTGTGGTTGAATCAAGATTTGGAGATGTCAACCAACACTTATGTTAAACCTATTGGGTGAACACACCTGTACATATAAATAAATTTAAAAATTTAATAAGACTTGGTTTTATTTTGGAGTATATCTGATTATAGCATTTTTCTAAATAAAGAAAGCTCCATTTTTGTACACTTTTCATCATCATTGTCATGTTAAAAATAGACGGTCAATTTTTCCACTAATTTTTAAACCTTTTGATTGTATTAGGTTTCAAAATCTAGGAGAGTTGATGACTCTTGGAAAGAATGATGCAGTATGTACCTTGACCTTTCAAGAGGGCTTAGTCTTAGAAGATTGCATAGGTTATGCAGGCATAAGCTTTGGACTACTGTGCATAAGGCTATGCAAATAGTCTTCAATTACTACCAGTGCAGTATTGGTTATCTATTAAAAACGCTCAAATATTGCTATCTAACATTTTTTTGGTTATTGCAGCAAGGAAATTGGCATACCTGTATCGAATGCCTACTAATGAACAAAGAATTAAAGTTGGCCTTAGCTGGTTGGCAAAATCTGTAGTTGATTCCATTGCATCTTTACAAAGTAAAATTGCACAAGCTTTGGAGAGCTAAAACAATACCGGATTAATTTGAAATTATGGTCGTGTTTAGGTAGTAGAATGTATGGTTGAATTTTGACAGGTCCTTTGATAGGAGCTGAACCCCTATCTATTGAATATGGAAGTCCTGATGTCAAGGGAATGAATCTATCTGATGGCCTATTACCCAGGAATTTGAAAGTTCCTTCTACAGAAGCTACAAATGGAACTTGCACTATGAGGCAGGAACATCACAGCTCATTTGAGATGGTTTCTCATCTACATACTCCCTCAACATTATTGACAAGGAGAGCAAGAAATCAGATGGTACAGAGAAGCCAATGATGCTCTAAAGAAATTTGTTATCAAGATTGTTCTTCTCATGATACAGTTTGTGTGGATCCCATGTATGACAACAATGAGACTCAAGGCTTAAATTATCACTAGAATGGAGGCTTTGGTGGGTTAGGTTATCATACACCAGTAGAGACTCAACCTTTCATAGTAGATGCATAGCTCCAAAGGGTAATCCAAATCTTACTTCTTATCTTGAGTTATTTTGCTTAAAGAAGTTACTCTTGAGCATCTCACTTCAATTTTTGGTATCTATTTTTGTATAGGAATTGTGGAATGTAAACCATCAATTGCAGAATCTTCATGTTATTGGTGATGGAAGAGAAGTATTTTCCACTCATGTTGCACATGATGGTAGTAGTGTTAGTTGGATTCATGAAGAAAAGGTTGGAAGAGTTTTGTTTCCACAATATTCAGATCAAGTTGGAACATACTTCATTCCAACTGATAGCTCAAGTGGCATCTCTCCTATATTGAATTCTCATCATATAATTTACAACAGTTAGAGCACTTACTACCAAAGCTATCCAGTATTCTCCTCATTGCAATCCCCTTTTCCAGAGCAAAAGACAAGAGAAGGCAATAACATCTATTCTACATGCAGAGTATCTCAAGTGTGATCTGATCATAGGTTCAAGTATTCTTTAAATAGATAATGCCAATTATGGTCTGAACAAAATGATGGTTGGAAACAATAAGTTTGCAATGTTGATGATGTTGAATATATATACATTGCCAAATTTCAGTATAGGTGTGTTATTCATACACAATGTCTTTAAAAGTAAAAACAAAGGTGATTTAAAAGTTCTCAGACTAACTACCACACCAAATTGGAGCATGACAACCCGCTTAAGGAACAAGAGGACCTTTTCAATTTTTACCTAGTGTATTTTTTTCTAACTTTTTACACATTAGGTTTCCAACTCATTACCAGGCTTAGCAATAAACCAAGTTTTGCCTAGATTGGGAGTACAAAATTTGGACAATATGCAATTGCTTCTTTTTTGACATTATAAGGTTTCTTAATTGGGTTATTAGTTTTTACAGAAAACATTTGGTGTATTTGATAAGCATTACTTGTTTCTAGATTTGAAGGATTTAATCTCCAATCTATCATGAGGTACAACTGAGGTGACAGACAATGGCTTAGCAATGAAACTTTCCTCTTTACTTCTTAGAAAAAACTTAACCCCAAGGTACCATGCACACTGTTTGGCTTAGCACTGTCCCTATGCTATCTAAGTTTCATTGGTGTCTTAAATTTAGTAAGAATTACAATGAAAGAGAGATTGGTGACCTCGATCACAAATTCCAAAACTCAATAGATAAAACAGTCCTAAGTGGTCATAAGGATCTCAAAGCAATAAATCACATTATCTCCAATGCAGATCCTTACAAAAATGGGCTTCACTGGGAGAATTCAATCAAAAAGAAAAATGGAATCTACTATAAACCGGGCCTATTATGATGAGATTCACCTGGAACTAACCTAAATGTAAGGCGTTAAAAGAGACAACTGTAAAGCCCATCTGAATTGTATACCTATGACAATTATAGAACCCAAAACCAATATCCTCATATTATCATTAACTTATTTTTTATAAATTGAATTTTTCAAATATCTTTTTAACAATCTGGGTTTGGTATATATATCTGTTGGTCAGTTGAAAATTCCTAAGGCTCATTCTGCCAGGAAAACAAAAATCAACAATAAACTTTGAAAAAACTCGCAATTCATAGGGTTTGTGACAAGAATATCATTTATTTGATAAACAATACAATTCTTGGATAAAACAATGTTCAGGTATCGAACATGAATGGATTTCTATCTAGAGAAATTGGGTGCTATTGATATGAGGGTAGAAGACAAAGTTTTGTGATTTACCTCTTGGTGTCCATGATGTCGATGACGAAAAATGGGAAAAGTGTGCAGGAAAAAAATATGAAACCCTATCTCCCTTCACGTGTCGCTTCAATCTATCGATAGTAAATGAAAGATCATCTAAAAATATCGGCTGTAGTTCCCTTTTATGAGGAGGTCGGTGAGATTTATTCAACCTTGTTCGCATAGATACAGAAACAACACAATGTCAAGTTGTTATGATAAGGATGAGAAACCCTTCATCTTATCGCCCGAGTGATTTTAATTTACAACTAGATTTTTGCATTGCAAATTTTTTAGCTAAACCTATAGGAATTGTTTCAATGAAGTTTCCTCAGGAATGAGAATCAGGTGTGAGAATTTCAGTGGGTTGTACCCACACGGAATAGCCTATCGCCTAATTATTAGGATATATGGAAACAAAATTTTCTGAAATCCTAATAATTACACCATAAATTGTTGCTTCAATCTATTCACAATAAATGAAACTCTTGAAATGGCATCAACAACATCACATACAATGTCATCCATAGTCGTGGCTAGAGATAGGTGACCCTACGTGGTCTAAAACCCTCGGCAAAACCTTAATTTCAGGTTGCATCTCACCAAATTGGAGAAGTGAAAGTTCAATACTAGCGAGGAAGAGTTTGGAGGAGTGGGAACCAGTAGTGGCAGGAAAAGCAGCAAAAAATGGTGAAAAGCAACCAAAAAATTAATATATGAATATACTAGCAATTGCACCTTGGTGTGCAATGGGTATTCCGAAGAGGTGTGGAAGGTCAACTAGGTAATATTTTGGTCTATATTTTGGATACATTTGTGTGGTACATGGGGCCAATTGTTAGGAACTCCAAATTGGAAAGATAACCAGGCTCCATTACCAATAGTATCATGTTATGTTTGCAATAGGGAGAGATGGAGAGAGAGGGAGAGATGAGGATAGAAAGAGAGAGATGAGGATAGAAAGAGAGAGAGAGAGATTGAGGGGGGAGAGCAAGAGAGAGGAGTGAGGAGATGGAGATGGAGAAGGAGAAGTAGAGGGATATGGAGAGGAGAGGGAGAGATAAAGAGAGTGCTTGGATAGAGGGATATAGAGATGGAAGAGATAAATATATAGGGGGGAGATAGGGAGAGATAGAAAGATAAAGATAGAGATAGGAAGTGCTATATAGAGAGAGGTAGAGAGAGGTAGATATAATGAGATAGAGATAGAGGGGGAGATGGAAGAAATATAGAGAGAGATTAAGAGGAAAAGCAATACAGATATAGAGGTATAGGAAGAGGGATAGGGAGAGAGACATTTGCACAGTTAGACATGAGGATCTAGGATTGCATTCACCATGTTTGGAATTCAAGGCCTCTCTACGAATGGGTGCTAGGGTTTGTGCACACTCAGTGGTGTCCCCTATATACTACCAAAACCTTAGCTCTAAACTTTTTTCCAAGGATGGATGACAGTCTAGAGAATCTGTTGCTTGGGGTGAAGAGGCATGTCTTTAGAAACCACCAGAACCACCCCCTGATCTACAACAAAGGCATAATTCATGGGCAACCAAGGTCTATAGGGTGTTGGATAAGGATAATGGGTGCAATTTTATGGATTGTTCAGCCTAGGGACACCACAACTTTGGTCGCAGGGGTAGAATGCCCCAACATTTCCCTCTACAAATCTTTCCAAATAGTGTTAACCCTCTAGGTGGGAATAGCAACAAGGTTTGCCCTCTACCTAGGTATTTAGCTCACAAAGCACATTCTTAGGGTTAGCCTAGGCAATTTTGCTTGTGATAGAGATGACTATTTGTAGAACCATGCTCTCATTTGTAGATTGATGAAATCATGGCCTAGCTTTAGTGAATTACATTCTTGGATCACATAGAATTGGAAGGAGCACATGGAAGAGGAAATTTTTATCTATCCATGTGCTCGAGGTTTTTGTATCTTGGAATTTGACTCCACTAAGGATATGGAATTGGTGTTGATAGCTAGTCCTTGGATGTTTTAGGGATAATTCATATGCATGAATCCTTGGTTTACTTCCTTCAATCCTTGAATCGAGACCTAAATACATCTGTATTCTTTTGGGTGATGAGATTACCATACCTTCCCCTTTAGTTCTGGGAGTTAGATTATTTGTGTGCCATAGGAAATGATTTGGGTAAGTATCATTGCACTTCCAATTAAATAATCAACTATAGGAGTTTTACTTATGCACACATATGTGTATAAATGGATCTATCCATTGGACTACCCATTGAGATCTCTTTGAAAGTGGGTAACAGATGTTGGAGACAACTAGTAGACTACCAAAAAATTGCTTTCAGATGCTAGAAATGCTTTTCAACTGATTACATTACCCACTAATGACAAAAAATGAAATCTCATGAAGTTAGCAATTAGGAGACAAGGGGAAGGCCCTCTTGTTGGATTGGGGTAGATTCCCATCATTATGTTATCTCTCCTGGAACCCAAAATGAATTGACTTCTCCTCAGGCTCCTCAAGAGGTCATTTCAAAGCCAAATTTTGTCTCTTCCCATTGGGCAAGATCTCCCTCTTAGGATCTCACATGAGGTCAATGTTAGTGGCTCTTGTGTAGTCCCCTCACCATAATTGGAGAGAGCAACCATAAAAATTGGCAATGATTCTATGGAGGCACCAACTTCTCCCGTGACAGTTGGGATTGATGTTGGTGAAGGTTGTGAAGACAATTCCAAATCAAATTCTTTACAACTTTTTGAATGCATTCAACATATTAGATCAAGTGGACATAAGTTAAGAGGAAGAGGTCTCCAACAATGATAAAGCACCAAATGTCACTAAGGTCATCAACAAAAAATAAAGTTTGTGAAGAAATGAATATTGCTTGCCCACCCAAGGGTTGATGTGTTCCCCTTCATCCATGAAGGGGGGAAATATTACAATGTAAATTTCCTTTGTGTCCATGTTAGAATGGGCTTCCAAGGTCCCAGTGGCAATAGTTATTCCATTGCACCCCTATTTGTTCTTCATTTATGGGGTATGACTCCCTTACGCCTAGCTTATAAGATAATGTATATTAAGTGTTTTATAACCTTATAAATTATTATTTTTTAATAATAAAATAAATATATTTATTGTAACCTTAAAGATGATTTTTTGATAAAACTAAACATTATTTATTTATTTTAAATTTTGGTTTAAATAAAATAATATTTTGAATTAAAAAGTTGGTAATTAACTTGTTAATATAAATGATTATATTTTAAATTAAATACTAAAAAAATATAAATTTAATGTAAATTTAAATATTTCAATAAAATACAAGCCGAGGGCCTAACTAGGTTGGCTAAAGTATTTTGTTGTGAGACATACCACCACGTGTAAAATTTCAATAAAATGCAAATTATCACATGACCAAATTTCATTTCGCTCTAATTTTAAATTTACAAGAAAGATATTAAGATATTTATGTTGATAATTAACATGTTACTATAAATTATTATATTTTAAATTTTTTTTTTTAATAAAAGGAGGGTAAAAAATTTATTGAATCAAAACAACAATACAAAGTCCAAAGAAAGAAGCCACTAGGGGCCAAAAATAACAAGAATTAATTCACACCCAAGAAGCACCTCATATCCTCAGCAACCCACTCCTCAAGAACAGGGGCCATATCAACAGGGAGATTGCTCCAATCATCCACAGACCAAGAATCAGTATTTTCCAACACCCATCTAGCTAGCCCATCAGCCACCCTATTCCACTCCCGCAGAATATTGCGAAAAACAATGGACTCCAAGGTAGAGCACAGAGAAATAATCTGTTTGACAACCACAACTAGCTGCCAATTCACATCCTCCAAATTTTGATTATTCAACATATCAATAACCACTTGAGAATCAGCTTCACAAACAATCCGCCACCATCCAAGGGAAACCGCACGCTCAATCGCCAAGAGAATAGCACTTGCCTCCATAAGATTATTAGTTTGCAAACCACAACACATAGAAAAGAAGAAAACCACCACTCCAAGGCTATCTCTACCAATACCACCAACCCCAGCATGCCCAGGGTTACCCCTAGATGACTCATCTGTATTAATTTTCAACTCCCCTAGAGCAGGCGGGCACCAAAATCCCTCACGAGCAACCCTCTCACGCCCTCGCCTACAATGCACTTTGCTCAAAATACACTTCTCCCCTGTGGCAAGACCCAGGGCATTTACAACACCCAAGTCCCCATGATCAATTGGCACAAACAAGTCACACTTTGTAGTCAAAGTCTCCTGCAAAGCCCCAAGAATTCGCCTCCAAAGTTGCCCCACGAGCAATTTTTTATCCAAGAATATTCTTCTGTTACATTCCAACCAAATTTGCCAAACAATAAAACTAGGACCAATGCTCCAAGCAATTTTAATAAAAGAGGTTGTAGCAGGAGAAGAACCCTGTCTCTTCCAAAAATCCTCCAAAGAAGAGACATGGCAACATGGTAAGCTCCAAAGATTCCACCAGTGATGCCAGATAGTCTTAACAAAAGAACACTAAAAAAAGAGATGCGATAAGCATTCATCATGCTGACCACATAGAATGCACATGGAGGGGCCCTAGAACCCACGTTTCCAAAGATTATCCCAAGTAAGACACTTATCTTGAACCACGAGCCAAGAGAAAAAATTACACTTAGGCGAAGCAAATTTATTTCAAACATGCTTCCACCAAGAAACCTGGGAGCTTCCAAAAACCTGTTTATCCAAAACCTGATAACCAGAGGCAACTAAAAATTTTCCTTTCAAGTTAGGACCCCAAGCAAGCACATCACCCCCTTGGAGAGAATTATAGACATGACTCGATAAAATCTTAGCAAGCTCTTGACGATCCTCCACCGCACCACCAAGAGGCCAATCCAAGGGGCTCTTCCACCTAGACACAAAAATTTGACCCAAAGATTGTTGAGATTTGAAATTTGCTACATGACTCCAACCCGCCTCCACAAAAATCTGGCACAAATCTTGGAGATGGGGATGAGATGACACAATGGGTGGGTATCCATCCCAAGAATCATGCCAGAAAAGAGCATCTCGACCCCCATTACAAATCCAAAAAAAGTCCCTGTTTAACTAGCTTGGCACCACATTTAAGGGTACTCCAGATCACAGAGCCTTTCCCCTCCATACTAAACCTTGCTACCTCCCTACTTTCTACCGCCCCCAAATATTTGAAGGTCAGAATTTTAGCCCAGCACATATGTTGTTGAGAGCACCAACGCCAATACAACTTAGCAGCCAAGGCCTACCCATTCAAATCAGTCCGCCGTAAACCAAGACCCCCCTCCTACTTTGGCCTACAAACAACATCCCACTTCACCAGACTCCATTTTCTATGCAGAAGATTACCAGCCCACAGAAACTGACGAGACAATTTCTCGAAATCTCTAATAAAACTTGAAGGAGCAGAAAGAACAAAGCATTTATAAATAGGAAGAGCCTGGACCACCGACTTTAAAAGAGTCACTCTACTTGTTGAAGAAAGCCACTTGCAAGTCCAATGACTGACCAATCTTCAAAACTTATCAAGAGTCTCTTGCCAAAACCTTTTGGGGAGAGAGCGAACAACAAGAGGGATTCCAAGACAGGAAAAAGAAAGTGAACCAATATGAAACCGAAGGATACCAACAATTCTCCTTTGAATACCCTTAGGAGTGTGGAAGAAATATATGAAGGACTTCCCCTCATTTATGCACTGCCCAGAAGCTGCCAAGTAACTGTCAAAAACACTATGCCAATTGAGAGCCTCCTCAACCTTAGCCCTACCCATCAAGGCAGTATCATCTACAAATTGCAGATGAGACTAAGGGGGAATACCATCTCCCCAACTCCATCCCTGAAGCAAGCCACTAGCAACCTGAGCACGAATGAGTCTTCCCAGGCCTTCCGCAAGGAGGATGAATAAGTAAGGAGATAGGGGATCTCCCTGCCTGAGGCCTCTAGAAGCACCAAACAAACAAGTGGGCTCACCATTGATAAGCACCGAAAAGGAGGAAGTGACACAACTCCTAACCCATTCAATCCAACCCTCAGCAAAGCCAAAAGCTCCAAGGATTTTAAATAGAAAGCTCCATTTAACACGATCATATGCTTTAGCCATGTCCAACTTGATAAACATAGATTTATCTTTTGAGGATTCCATAGAATGGATGGCCTCAACAGCAATAACCACCCCATCCATGATCTGTCTTCCAGCAACAAAACCCCCCTACTCTTTAGAAATTAAGTCATCAAGCCAAGGCTTCAAGCCTTTCCGCAATCAACTTAGTAATAATTTTATACACAACATTACATAGAGCTATAGGCCTAAACAAATCCAAGGAGTTAGCTCTCATCTTCTTAGGAATAAGAGCTAAAAATGTAGTATTCATGGACTTCAACATTTGTTTATGCATAAATGATTCTTGGACAACCTCTAAAAGGTCCAATTTAACCACTTCCTAGAACTCCTGAAAAAATTCAATGGGGAATCCATCAGGCCCAGGAGCTTTACCTTTCTTCATCTGGAACACAAATATCTTTTATATTTTCTAATCTTATTAACACTACAAATATCTTTTAAATAAATATATTTAAAATATCTAATTAATATTATCATCAAAAATATATTTCTTTGAAATATATATTTAAAATATCTTAATAATAATTAATTATATATCACCATAATTATTATCCTAGACATCTACTAAAATTATTACCGAAAAATCTCTTACCATTTCTTTCAAATTTCACGTGTGGAATTATTTAACCCCGTAAAAGTAATTTTGTGAATTATAAAAAATTTAAAACTAATTTTGTCTCTATGGCCGTTCATTTATTAAGAAAGTTCATGGCAACGGGAAAGGGTTGATAAAAGTAGAAAATTAGAACTGCCAGAAAATGACAAAGGTTAAAAAAGGGTAAGAGACAATTCAAGGGGACAGATTAACTGAACCGTCTTGCATTATTTCTAGTTATCTCTTAACCGTTGATAGTAAAATTCAGGTTGGTCATTTTCAAATAGGATACATCTTGACGTAAATATAAAATATAATTAATATATTATATATATTTAATATAATAGTAATATAAATTAATTATAGAATACAATATATAATAATAATATAACCTTATATTATATATATTTAATATAATAGTAATATAAATTAAATTATATAAAAATTAATTATATGTATTATTATATTTAATAGTATATATAGGTTATATTATTATTATATATTGTATTCTATAATAAAAAATATTAAATATAAATATAAAATTATCATAATTAATAATTAATATATTCTTATATAGAAAAAAATAAATTAATATATAAAAAATCTGATAATTTAATTGATCTTTAGAGAGATTAGGAAAAAGAAAGAGAGATAGAGGGGAAGACAATTCTATATATAGAGAGGAATATATACTAACACTTGCACCTAAAGGAGGTTCAAGGATTGGACTGATAGAAAACTATATGTATGTTAATATGTTAGATAGTATGTTTTTGTGCATGCATGTGGTACAAATTCTAGTTGCATGCGGCTAGCTTAAAAAATTAAAAATAAATGCTAAATAATGGAATGAAATAAATTTAGACAAATCTAAATTAGGGCTCCCCAACATACTTCAGGGTCTTGGGCTTAGATGTGGTGAAGTTAAGGCTCCCTAAAACGCTTCCTCTCTAACCCCATCATGGCGGACAATGGGAATAGGACTATTGATTCTTTATTCCTTAAATGATATATTCAAATGGATTGAAATAATTGATAATTTATATGTATTACGTGTACCATAACTCTTAATGAATCACTAGTAGAATTATATGTTATCTGACATGAATGTAGGACCGAATTATTTGTGGGACTAATTATTTAGTCATTTTTATTTGAGTGACTAATTATTTAGTTGTGTTTTTTACCCCATGATCAAATTAGTCATTTATTTAGTCATTTATATTTGTGTGACTAATTATTTAGTTGGGTTTTTCACCCCATGATCAAATTAGTCATTTATTTAGTCATTTATAGCTGTGATTGCAAAAATTAGTAGAATTTAGTCATGTGACTAAAAATTTTAGTCACGCGACTAAAACTTTTAGTCACGTAGTCATTTATTTGCCAAATTCTACTAGTGTCAACTCTAAGATAATTTGTCTAGCATTGGGTAGATCACTTGTATTCGAGGCTTTGATTTATCTCTATGAGCTTCATAAATGGCAATTACTTCTGTTACTTGCAGTACTTATAACATAATTAGAATGAGGGAAATAAGCACCAAGGCCTTATGAGTGATTGTATAATTTTTTTCCACAATCCATATAGAATGTATAATAGTTTTTAAAATGAAGATCTCAAACCAATTCAACACAAGAAATTGGTCATATATTAGTTTAGAGAGTAGAAGTAGCAACATGATTTTGATGGCCCCTGACAATTTATGAACTAGAGAACAACATTGTAAGAAGCTTTTCCTTTGTAGAGCTTAGAATTCTGATAATAGATCACTTCGTTCAACTACAACATTTTCCCTTTTGATTGAGATGACAATACCATTTTGAGTGAGGAATGGTCCTCTTATTCATCATGATAAATGATTGTGGACATTTAACTCTATTTTGCGAAATATGAGTGATATTATCTTCTGTCATCTTAATTTCTTGGATAATATAAGATCCACTCTTCTTAATTGAAGCTGGATTTTTACCAGCATCTATTTTTTAGGGGCATATTTAAGCACATAACATTCCAAGATAGGCATCTTATTACTGGAGTGGAGGGCCTTTCAAATATAGCTTTTGTAAACATGTCGCAGTTGGCATTTGTGCTCCCTTTCCTAATTCTTCTTGCTCTACCTGCTGCAATAAATCAACTTCATCCTTCTCAAATCTTATGTTTTAGAGGCTAATGTTCCCATATATTCCTCTTAACTGATTTCTTCTACTTCTTACTCTTCCTTTGTAGATGCAATCTTAGTGGGGATACACTGATTGACTTGTAGGGGCTTCTCTATGTTGTACTAATTATTTAATAGTTATTGCTATTACTCTGCCTATTTAGGTTGAATTTATTTTTTGTGATTTTCAGATGATTTTTTTTTCTGCTTTTTTTTTTCGTTTAGTTTCTTAATAGAAGGCACTATATTTCAAGTGATACTTGCCTAAAAACATTGTTTTGTGAATAATGAACTACAAAATTATTGTTTTGTTCTTTAACCTTTTGGAAGCTAAACTGTGTTCACACAAATTGGAAATGAATACAAAACATAAACATGCTTGACCCTACAGTTTTCACTTGGGAAACCCCTAATGTGGAGGAGAAAAACCAGCTTGGTAGATTCCCATTGCACTTCCACCTACTTTATATTACTTGGAAACAGTACAAAGGGAGGAAATACAATACAAAGGTTATTTCAATCCTCTGTTTCAAACGTACCTATGTAAGTTTTTGAGGATACCTTGTGCTACCAAGATATCTTTTTCAAGAAGTTCCAACATAATTAATATCCTTGTAATTCTTTTTAAAATAAATTATTAAACCAGTAGCATAATAAAAAAGTTAAACCAATAACATAATAAAAGGATGATTTATGTTTATGTTCTCATTGAGATCTCTTTTGTTTTTTATATATTTGTTGAAACTTTCAAATACAGTCCATACATTTAGTAATATGCATGTTATTGCAACATACTTTTAATGCTTGATAAACTTTTAGTTACCGCCGGAACCTGGTTTTATGTCTTCTTTGGGTCAGAAGAGAATATTGTTGAGTCCGAAGTATATCCTGTTTTGGTAATTGTATTTAGCATAACCACTTTACATGGACCCATCTGATGGACAAGATTTGCTTTTATGAGGTGAATAAAATTGGAGTTTTTGCACTGTAACATTTACTATCATTCATGTAATCACTAGATAACCACAAGTTTTAGCAAAAACCTTCCACATATCTTCAGCATACCCATTGCACACTAAGGTGCGATTGCTAGTTTTTAGTCCTTGACATAGATTTTTGGGGATGCGATTCCATTCCACCCATATTTTATATGAATTATAAAAGTATCCTATTCATATTAAAACAGAGAAATAAACAGCTTTCAATTAATAAAGATGATTATTGATTGATTATGTTTTCCACCTAAATTCTCTTTTTAAAATATAATTATAACTTTTTTTTATAATTATCCTTCAATAGTAAAAAAAATCTCAATATTGATCAAAATATTTCTGGATTAAAACTGTGTGTCAATATTGATCTTTTCTTTCTAGGGTCTTGTCTTTTTTTGTTTTTCTTTTCTTTTTTGGTCTTTAGAATGGTAATTTGTTGATTTTCGGTCCTTTGTCCTCCTTTCCCCTCATCTTTTTATCTACCCAAATCTGCTTCATTTTTCACTCTTCTCTCTTTTTGCTTTGCACCCTGATGATGGATCATGGAATATGATCCGAAACGTGATGTAAAAATTGACACACAGTTTTAATCCATAAATCTTTTGATCAATATTATCATGGACTGTGAAAACTTCATGAACTTAAAAATCTCAATTTAATGTAAGACCTAACCCTCCCTACCACGAAAATGAAATACAAAACAAACTCACTCAAACTCTACTTTCACAACAGCGACACCGCCTTCAATGTAACTAGGATAGGCTACACTCAATTTTACTGCTAATATTTAGTATCTCTAAGAGTTTTACTGAAAATTATCAAGTAACTCTCGGGATTCCCGTGTAGAGAGATAAAACTGTAGAATTGAAGGACAAAAGACTTAAAAAGCATCGCGTGCAATAAATTTTAACTATTCAGACCTCACTCTGTAACATTCATTTATGAATGATGTGAAGTGCACTGCCCAGAAATCTACAGGCCAATAAAGACGGAGCATATGCTATGCTACCCAGTTTGCCAGCACTTCAAGATTAAGTCTAAAGATTTACAGATAAGTAACTTCTGTGGGCTGTCATAAAATCGCAGGCTGAAAGAGTGAACGCGGCAAGTCAAAGTGCGTGACAGACAGAAAGTAATTATGCTATTACGTTGAGTTGGTGAGATCGTACTTGATGTTAGTTAATTAATTGTGCATGGGGCTTCAGGTCGTGATACTGGTTGTGTAATTGCAGGAGTACGTCGAATAGATGGGTGTTAGGTTGGCCATAAATTGAAGCCATTCGTATGTTCAACAGTGAAGTGTGGTGTGAAAGCTGTTGAGAGCTTTAGGCGGAATGCTATATAACCATGCTTTGCAATCTCTTTTTCAAGGTAAGTATATCGATTGGCAGAGCAGTAGAGGGTAGAAAATGGGGAGTGTTAGAGCTGTATTAGTTATGATGAGCGTCTGCGCTCTTTTAGGTTTAGTAACTTGTGCAAGGAACGTCGAGAAGAAGGCCGCTTATCATACGGATAATATCCCAGGCATTGGTGGTGGTATAGGAAGTGGAGTTGGTGGCGGAATCGGAGGTGGTAGTGGCTTAGGGGGTGGAGGGGGTTTAGGAGGCGGTTCAGGTCTTGGGGGAGGTGGTGGACTTGGGGCTGGTTCTGGGTTTGGTGGGGGTGCGGGAGGCGGTGGAGGTGGCGGTGGAGTAGGTGTTGGTTCTGGCGTTGGTGCAGGAGGTGGGTTTGGTGGAGGTTCCGGGCTTGGAGGTGGAGGTGGTGCCGGTGGTGGATTTGGTGGAGGGTCTGGCCTTGGAGGTGGTGCTGGAGGTGGTTTGGGTGGAGGTTCTGGGCTTGGAGGTGGCGGTGGTCTTGGTGGGGGTGCCGGTGGTGGAAGCGGCCTGGGTGGTGGTATAGGCGGTGGAAGTGGACTTGGTGGTGGTATAGGTGGTGGAAGCGGCTTAGGTGGTGGTATAGGTGGAGGAAGCGGACTTGGTGGTGGTATAGGAGGTGGAAGCGGGCTAGGTGGTGCTGGTTGTGGTAGCGGTCTTGGAGGAGGTGTCGGTGTGGGAGCGAAGGATTCTAAGGTGACCAAACATGCTAAGAAGCCTTGAGCTGGTTAGTGGACGCTACTCTGTTATGAATCTTGCACAAACCTTGTAACTTTATCTTTTCTTTGTTGTTTAATTTTATAGAATCGTTAGTCTTATTGGACTGTAAATGGTCTATTTTTTGCAGAATTCATGTTGGCTGCAAGCATTCGGCGATATGTTATAGAAATGGCGAATAAGTATGGCGAATAAGTAGGCAGTGCGTAGATTAGTGGAAAACTAGTATGTGTTCAGATTAGCTTCATTTTGTGTTCCGTCCAGTCTATTGGTTCTTGTTTATCTGTTGTTCTGAATTGGGATATGCAAATCATGCGTATGATCTTTTATATTGAAGATGCAACTTTTGAACAGTTGTAACGTGAAACCTTCTTAAACTGGACTATAAGTATTTTACGATGATTTGTGAAATGCATGTTTGCATGAATATATTGTAGTCTATTCTAAAATGAAGGGTACAAATTAAATGCCAGTTATAGAATGGCTTTTAACTCTAGAAGATGGTTTAAAGTTACTTTTGATTTTCTAGATTATTGCCAGATAGCACCCATCTAATGTTCGAATCATTTTAATGATTAGTCTAATTACTAATGCGAAATTAAGAACATTTGCACGCGCATACTTTATACGGTTTTTGTTAGCATGCGTTGTTTCTGGTTCAAAGTATGGTAATGAAGAAAAGCAGCCTTTAAATGTTTAATTATGTGGCGAGTCTTGGTAGAAAGGAAATAAGGACTGTCAGGAGATCTTCAGTGTATGTACAGAGTGATCTTTTTTGTAATTGGCGTTTTCGAAGGTGTCTTCTGGATTGAAATGAAATGAAATGAAATATTTTAATAACGTCCACGAGGCCACAGCAGCCTATGGGACCCAGGAACAGCACAAGACCACCACCGAAAAGAGAAGACCCTAAACAGCCTGAGATCTTCGCTCGAGATTAGCTCTACGACAGTGAATTTTGATGATGTAATTTGCAGATTTGACCAACCTTTCCTCCTCAAACAAGGTATTTAAGTTGTCCACTTGTAAGATGTCCCCATAAGTGACCCGAATATCTTTGTATGCTGAGCACTCCATAACAAAGTGCCACTCTGTCTCCACTAATCCCATGTCGCAAAAACGACATATTCTTTCTTCCCACTCTTCTTTAGGAACCATCCATCTGCCCGTCTCACATCTAAGACGATGTGAGCTAGTTCGGAGTTGAGCTATCAACATCTTTGCTCTCCATTTAATATTTGCTCCTATATATGCCTTTTCATCATGGTCCCCCTTAGGATTGAATTCTTTGATATAATAGTCTTTTTTTCGCCCTGATTGTTTTGTCCATAAAGCTTTTTTGAATTTTTGTTTCACATATTTTTTTATTTCTTCATTTGAACTTGGACAATCTTGCATATTCACACCCCACTTTTCCATCCATTTTTTGTTTTGTTTCATCCATGTATTCCTTCTTCTATCCAACTTTTCTTTTACAATTAGCTTAGGCCACCGATGGTCCTCCATATTTTGAACCTTTTGTAGGTAACTTAGTAACCGAATCATCGCGAAAGCCTCCAAGGGAAAGGTGCCCGTCTCCGCTAGTAAAATCTCATAAGGTATCGTAGTTTTGAGCTTAAGGCTGCTAACAATTAGATGCTTTTGAATTCTTTCCACTTGCCTCCATTTCTGATCTGACATGTTGCTGCCCCAAATTTCACACCCATATAGAACCACCGGGGTCACAAGTAAGCCAAACAACGTTCTCTTGGTTTTCCAATCCCATAATTCAACATTTCTACATCTGTTTTGTAGAGAGTAAAGTGCTTTCTAGCCTCCTTGGATCCTTTTTGCTCTACAAGTTTCCCAACTGAGCTTATAGTGAAAATCAAGCCCAAGGTATTTGTATTCATCTACAATTTTTACTAGTATTCACTTGCATCCCAACTTCTTGACAAAAGGATTCAAGAGCTTTCAAATGTTTTCTTAACTCGTGCGGTTTTAGCGATCAAAATGAGATCATTGGCATACAAGAGCAATTTTATTACATAATTGGCCAA
>VDFB02281492.1:606401458-606424504 GCA_007258455.2 Sequoia sempervirens | reverse complement strand
ACAAAAACAAGGGGGGCCCATTTTGTTCCAAAATAAAATGGGGTGGTTATGCAAGGCATAACAAATGGTGACTCAGCTAGGAAAATGGTTTACCCATTTTTAAGATACTAAAGAATTCAGTCACCCAAAAACCTTTGATTTATGAAACATATTAAGTTAAGTATGATCAGAATATTTAAGTAAATTTGAGCTGGAATCTCAAATGTAAATCAACACAAACTACTTTTGAATCTTAGTGTGTGCATACATGGTGCATATTTCTTCATAAGAACTTTCTCCACACATGAACAACTATATCTAAGATCCAAGCTAAGTAGGTTGAGTCCTTCAACTGTCGTCCAATGAAATCCTAGGCATTGCTCCGCTACCAGTCAAGCATCCATTGCCCTGATAGAGATACCTCTAGTTCTCACAAAGCATCACTCTACTTCCAGTTAGGTATCCATAGCCCAGATAGAGATACTTGAATTACCCATCTAGTATTGAGTTTTCTTTTACTTCGGTAGTTTTCTTTTTCTCTTTCTTTTACAGGCTTCACTTGTGGAAATTCTCTTAAAAACTTTCTTAGTACTCAGACATTACTAGTCTGAAACATGGGTTGAGAACTACAGTGGACCCTATGACAATTTTGGGGAATCAGATTTTTCACTTGCATCAGAGATATAATCACCCTAAGATGAATAGGAACTTTATAGTCAGATGTTTTATCTATTTTGTGACAGATTTCAATCATAGTTCATGAGGTTATCTACAGTATACCTTACTCCTAATAGCTTTTAGACCCATGCTAAAATGACCATAAGACATAAGTTTTAGAACAAAATCTCTCAACAGATATGCCTGAAAATGCCTAAATCAATTTCTCTCCTAGTGCCTACAACATACTTTAAATAACAACCCCTATATTTCAAGATGGAAAGAAAGGATCCCCAAAAGAAAGAATAACCTGAAACACAAAACAAAAGAAACAAGAGAAAGAGATAACAAAAGACCAAACAATAACATAAACAAAGAACGGATAATTACACATGATACATATACAATCCAGACTAGAAACTCAAAACTTTATGAACCAAAGTATTAGAGAGCTATCCATTGACTGGAAATCGACAAGTTCTCCCATTAAGGGTGGTCAAGCAAAACATTCACCCAAGATCTCAGCTATTTGGTGGGACCCAAGTAGAGTTTTCAAACTTGATGGTCCTTCTTTTTCTCTTAGCCCTTGTCCACAACAACACAGAGATCCTAATATCATGAGATGCTTTGATCTTAGCTCTTTCAAACCAACTCTTGACAACCTGAAAACCATTCTTGCAGCTACTGTAACAATAGTCTATTTTTACAAATTAGTTTGTGCCTCTACAATTTATTTAATGCCTCAAAAATATATTTTTTGACTTGAAACACATGTGTAGACCTCTGTAGAGCTTATGTGAGTTGTTTACAGCAACACAACCTCTCCTTTTCCACCTACTAGCTCATTTTAAAGTGGGCTTTTAGGAACCTACAATGTTGTGGGTGCCATCACTTCCACTCACCAATCAACTTCTTCTCCTCACTTTCTCTGCTCATGTCTTCCTCAAAAATATCACATGAATATCCATAGAAAAGAGATTCATGAAGGTTTAATATTAAACTAGCCTCATTTTTCTCCACATGACCTGAAGTCTTTTCCTCAAGAAGTGGGACACCATACCTTATGAATGGAATGATCCTCCCCATCAATCCTGCACCTCTTCTCCTCTTTAAGTATATTTATTCCCTTTAACAAATTCCTTCCTTCTCCTCGTCCCCTTTTCCTATTCCTTTCTTTTCATTATTTATTCATTGACCACTTAATGTCTATAGGGAATGGTCATCTCGATGGGGATGTGACATTAATCTAATCAACATTATCCCACCATAGAAGACTAAAACCCTCATCCATCATTCTAGCTCTTCCATTGAGGTTTGTACACAAGTGGGTGTTGAGATTATTTTTAATCCTCCCACATTTTTAGATTGGAAGAATTGTGATTTAAGATCTAGATCCCTTTTTCCATTACAGTATGTATTAATTTACATGTAAAAACAATAATTTTATAATTTACCATTAGCAACCAAAAAAATAACACAAAAGATAGCCAAAAATAATTGAGAGGAACCCAATTTTTTTTGGAGTATCTACCCCAAATTTTTCTCTACTTCCCTTCCCTCTCAAGATCATATTTTTTTGGGCAAGGATTTGTGCCCAAAATTTTAATGGATAATAAATTAATCCTCATGAGTTTCCATGCACATGATCATTACATATAATATTATAATATATCCTTAAAATACATCATAGTAGAACTGATCTAAATAAAAACTAGTCACTCCAACCACTTCAGCTAAAAATCACTTGGTTTAATGGTCAAATAATTAATAATAATTTTACACCTCATTTACACAAGAAGTGGTAAACATTTATTCTAATTTTGTTTCATAAAATTTACCCTTGAACAATTAATTGAGTAATCTTTAAGAATATTCAATTACAACCATCATTTCTTATTTAGCATCAACATTTGTCACCATTAGCTAAGGAGTCAATGGTGTTGATAGAAATTAAACCTCCCAATTCTATAATCCCAAATGAGTGTTAGACATAATACATGTCACTTCATGAGATTTCTAGAAGGGAATTTATCACCTATAAGACTTGTTGGATGTAAAAACTTTGTTTTAGAGAAGTAGAATGGAAGTGAAGAATGTGGTTTGAGAGATTTATTGGAATTAATCTCCCACTAGTACCTCTAAATGTGAATAGAAATTAACCATAACCTCCAATAGCATCAAGAAATAAGCTTGATATTTGTGAAGTAGTCCATAGAAACTAAACATTACAATTTTTCACTAGTAATAGGACATAATCACAATGGATATTCCCATAAAATATCTAAAATGGTTCCTAGATGATGAAATAACTCTTATTTGATTAAAACCTTGGACACTTAAAGAACTCTCTCTATTAAGAATTAGCTCCAATAAATTCCATAGAAGCATGGATGAAATCTTTAATTTAACCTAGTTTTCTATGCAAGCTTCTATGTACTCCATCTTGATAAAATTCTTTTGCATTTTTTTCCATTGAGTATTAAATAAAAAAATTTTGCAATGTAATATCTATAATGACCTCTTAAAATACCTTTTTTTACTTCTTGGAAAATAGGAATAACATCAAACTCAAAATGATGTCATAAATAAAGGAAGGTATAAATGCAGTCCAAGAGTAAGCAATGAAAAATGACATCTCCATAGATACTTATAACATCCCATACCCCTCAAATGATTAAGTATTATCTCATTCCAATATGCAACATGAATAAGGGGGACATGGCTCAAATATCCATAATACACCTTAGTTGGAGGTAATTCTAGAAAGGTGGTGCCAAGGAGAGATGTCACCATCTATATATTTCAAGATTATCACATAAAAATTAAGGACATGGATCTAATATCATAATAGTAAGAAACATTGACATGAAATTAATTGTAGCTCCATTTCCCAACTCCAATGCATCCAAGGCCACCTCTAAATTCACCCTATTTAGGGAGGGGAAATACATCTTTATGGGAAAAGACTACAACACCCAACAAAATATCAAAACATACATCAAACACTAGGATTAATGAAACAACCCCAATATTAGCAATAAAATTTATGACATTATTGTCTTCTTCAAAGGAGTGTAAATAATGATGTCACCATCTATATCAAGATTTCCATATAAGGACAGATATGGAGCTAATATTGTAAGTATATAAAGTATTGAAATGAAATCAATTCCAACCACATCAATGAACTTTCTGTAATGCCACTTCAAGATCCACCTCATTTAGGGAGATGGAGTACATCCTTATATAGAAAGGCCTCAACACTTAATCAACTATTTGCACATAAAATAGATAGTAAGGATTAGTGAAAAAATCCAAAAATAAGAAAAAATGTTTATAACATTATTTGCTTCTTGCATCATAAATAAGAAAAATTCTAATGAATCTTAGAAAGGGCCAAAATAATGTCAAAATACTTTTACTTTTCAATTTCCAACTTACAAACCTCTTTGTTTTGAATCATTATTAGAGGCAACTTGATTTTGAGAAGAATTTTATGCGCTTCGACATCATTGTTTGTCCCTCGAACAAATTTTAAAGATGCACACACAAGAAGTTTTATGTGTTGTCTTTGATTAGACAGCCAATAGCAAAGAGGGCAAGGTTTTCTTTGGAAAAACCCATTGAAATTTATTTTGGAGAATTCATGAAATTAGAGTAGGCATTTGTCATTACTCCATATAGAAATTGAAGATTTATGTATACCATAATTTTTCGTCAGAAAAAAAAACCAACTAATTTTTTTTCACAAGTATATATATTCATTGACACTGTAATTATCAAGATGAGATAACATGATTACAAGTGTTCCTTCCAATAATATTATCATTAAGTTTGAATCTTTGACATTGCATTTGACTAATAGGACATATTAATTTGACTTGGTTGAATCAACTTAACTAGAGATTAGTTTAACCTAATATAATTAACTTGTCATTTGTGTGAGTTAGGGGTTAAGGATTTAGAATACCACAGTACTCAAATATCACCTGTATAAATTGTTTTATGGAAATATCTTGACAAACTTTTAAATTTAACACCCCCTTCTTAACCAACTCACATCTAAAATGTTTCACTACCTTTGTTTGAGCAATCTACTAAACCTTGAATTGAATATTAAATAATTTCTATTTTTCGTTCTACTAATATGATAGCTTTAACTAAGCTCTTGATTTTAGTTAGCAAATAACAAATCATTTAATTACTTAGGTAGCCCTCAATAATAATCATATCCTTGATTAGTATGATGTTAAGTCATCCATTCACTATTTATTTATTATCATTAATATTTTCCTATGGGATGCACCTCAACAATTTTCATAGTAATAACAATCATGTTATTGGTATGGTATTGTTGCTCCACTTAGTGTTTCTATTTGTTACTAATATTATTTTATTTCACAATAATAATATAATAAAATTAAGCAGTTGTAATGGTTCATTAATACAAATTGGTTCATATGATTCTCAAAGTTTAATCTATGTAACCTGAATACATTTTATTGATAGATAATTATTTTATCACATCATTAATTTATCCCAATATATTCCTTTTAAAAAAATTGACTCTTAAAAATTATATAAATAAGATATTGATAGTTGTTTCGATTCTATTGTATAGCTTTTTTTTTGAATCAGCGTTCGAATCACTCAGTGATCCATCATGGGATAGAGCTCAGGATATGAGAAAAAAAAGAAACACACAAGCAAGTCCAAACAACTATTCATGTCTTATGAATTGTGAAAATCTAATAACAATAATTAAATAAGATATTATTAATATATATATATATATATATATATATATATATATATATATATATATATATATATATTCATCATGATAAAAAGGAAGGCTATATATATTTCATTTTGCTTGATTAATATCCTATTAAAATAATTAAATAGAAACCCTAGTCTCTAAAAGGAATCCCAAGATTCCTTTTCTTCTCTTTTTTATCTAAAGTAAGAATTTGAGGGCTTTTAAAGAGTAGAGTTTAGTATGCAAATTATTCAAATGTGATGTATTAAGTCTCTTTTAAATACTTAAGGCAATAAACATATGAAACGGGAATTTATTAAGAGTGTGGCTGCTCATATTTTGCTATGTACTTATTGGTTCCTGCCGTAAAGGGAGTTCATTATTCATTCGTTCAATATGTATTTTTGTATGCAGCATCAGTCAATTATATTTTTTATTTTTAACATATTATTTTTGTTTGTCATTCTTTTGAATTTTAAAACTTATTTTTTATATTTAAAATTAACATTTATCTTTTTTTCTATTTGTGCAAGTAACTCTATAAATCATTTTTTGTTTAAGAAAATTGGGAAAATAGGAAAGCACAGATTGATTACATAAAAAATGAAAGATTAAAACTAGGGGCTGGGGTACAAAATCCATTAATGCATAGTTAATGCATTAAATGGCATTGAAGGAGGAAATAATTCACTTTAGGATAAAATTTTTATTTTTAATTTTAAGATTTTTTATAATTATAATTGCAAGTAAATATTAAAAACATTAAGTTTGAAAATTATAATTTTAAATTTTTTTATAATTATTTAAAATTTTAACAAATTATTGTAGCTTAGTTTATTTTTTATAAATTGTTTATTTGTACAAAAGTTTTTTTTCTTTTTATATTTCATTTTTGTCTACAATCATTCTATAGTGCAGTTATAAGAGAGTGAAACAATTTTTTTTTATGATTGAAGAGCATAAAAGTGGAAAGTGTGATCATTAATGAAAGAGAAAATTTATAAATTTTCTATCATTAAATACATGAAGATTCAAATTCTTTTTCTTCCTTATTTTAAATGATTTCACATAAATTTTAATTTTCATCTCAAATTTTAAAATAGGGAATAAAGGTTGGTTACACTTTTATGTAAGTGATTTTTTACTAATTTATTTATTATTAAATATTTTTATAATATGTTTATTTTAAATTTATTTATAGAAATGAAATTCAAATATTTTAACAAAATATTTATAATAATGTAGGTTTAAGTTTTTTTTTATTAATTAATTTATTATTAAATATTTTTATAATATATATTTTGAATTTATTTATAGAAATGAAACTCAAATATTCTAACAAAATATTTATAATAATGTTGGGTCTAAAAAATTGCTATTGAGAAAAGTGTTAATTCCTTGTCATAGATGTTGTATTTTAACATGAGACCTTTAAATGTTTTTTAATGATAACATACAAGTCTTACCCTTGCAACAATGTTTCACTCATAGCATAACTAATTGCATCCATCTTTTCCTTTGAAGTTATATTTAAATTATGTAAAGTAAGGATTGGTGTCATACTTATCTTTTCTACAACTCTTCAAATACACAATACTATCTATTTCCCTATGGAAGTTCCTTCCTTTTCTCATTATGTGTAGGAAATGACAATCCAAACTATTTTTAACTCTGTCTAATTTTGGGTTTCATAGCACCTAAATGAGACTCTTCTCTTTTCCATCTTTAAGTTTTGGTTTTTATTCAAAGATCACATATTTTGATTTTAAGCCTAGCTATTGCCAAAACATGAGTAATGGGTGATATGTTAGTTTAATAACTTATTATTTTTCCATAATCTATCTTAGTGTCTTGCAGTTTAATAACTTATTATTTTTCCATAATCTATCTTAGTGTCTTGCTCATATGTCAATTTAATAACTTTCTTTTCCCATCATGTATCTTACAACTGTGAACAATATTAGAGTTTTTGGATCCTGACAGACATGCCATTTACATTATTTTATTAATTTGCACTCTGTGTTATTGGGTTTGTTGTGAATCTAGCTTGTGTTGGGATTAGTTTGAACTTGGTATAGATGGATTGATTTAGTGTAAAGCTATATAATAGCTCCAAAGTGGAATTTAACCTTGAAGCTTTGTTTTGGTGCTTTGATGGGTTGATCTAACATTTCTTTGAGCCACTTTAATTAGCTTGTGATTTAAGCTTTTCTATGCATTTCTAAACCTTAAAGTTTGAGCAATGTGATAGAAGTTATGATCTTGACAAGTGGGATGACTAAAAATAAATGACTCTAACAACTATATTTAGTCTGCTTCTTTGACAAAACATCTTTCTTTGTTGCTTGCCTAAAAGCTTTTGCCTTGAATTTTTCTTTAATCTCCTTTGCATATAGTAACTGCTTCATCGTTAGAATTCATCGACTGATAACTACATTTTTATCTTCTTTCTCCTTTGAATCTGAATGCATTACACTCTCTAGCAGGAACTCGATGCTTGCGTCACTTGTTATATAATTATATATATCACATTTAAAAGACTATTGTCTATCCAGCATTATGGATGCAATATTTGATCATATTTATTTATTAATTACTTGGACGCTTGTGTCACTTGTTATATAATTATATATATATCACATTTTTAAGACCATTGTCTATCTAGCATTATGGATGCACATTTGATCGTATTTATTTATTAATTGAAATTTAAATACTGTATTCCTGAATTTTATTAATTAATAAATATGTTCAAATGTTATTAAATGTGCATCTCGAATGCTACATAGACGCCGCTTTTAAAAGCCTCCCAAAATATCATGTAAAAGTTTCCAAACTCAATTATCACATAAAAGTCGATAAATATTGATTTGACAATTGGACGGGAACATTCTATTTTCATTTGTAGTGGTTTTTTTCAATTTGATGTCAACTTTCTTTTTTCATTTTGATTACTTTATGTTTTAAATTTGTATGTAAATATTTCATAATCAAATAGATTTGTTTAAGGAAAAAACTAGATTTGTCTAAGTTTATTTCATTTCATTATTTAGCACTTATTAGTTTCTGTCTAGAAACTATAGGCCTATTCTTAGCTAGTGATTATTAGTTTTTTTTTGCAGCTAATCATATGTGCAAATTTTTTTATGTAAATTTATTTACAAATCATTTTTTTTCATATTTATCTTTTGTAAAGTAGAGATGAAATTTTTTTAACTTTAATCTTTTTGAAAGTTATTTATCATGAATTTTATTGGTCTAAAACTTTTAAGCAATGTGGGCAGATTTTTAGGAACGGTAGATAGAAAATAATTTTTTGGCAGTTTTTAAAGGGAAATTTTTCCGCAACTTTTAATTACTCCTGATTTTGGGAACTTGAGACAAGGCATGGTAACCTGCTTATTTCGTTACAAGATGCAAGAATTCAGTATTGGGTTTCACAAATCCCATTTTGATTCTATTTTCCATATGAAATTTTTTGTATTTTCCTTTCAAATTTAGGGTTTTTGTTTTACTCAGTAGTTACACAAACTACTACTTGTTAAATTATTTGAATTGAATGAATTTACAAATTCATTCTCTTGGAAAAAAATTCTATTTTTTGTTTTAAATTTAAGGTTTTTTCAAATGTATACATTAAATAGTTGGTGAAAATCGAAGATGCCAAATTTCTTGACACATTTTAACAAACAGTTCATGTGCCCTGTCTCTCTATCAACAAATTGCAATTGGGGAATTTGTGTGTTTTAAAACATTATCTATAAGACTGATTTGAATCTTTCTTAAATGGGTTCAGGCATTTACTAAAAGATGTTGACAATATATTTTCTACAAATATTATCCTATCTTGCCAGTCTAAGGTAGGTCTCAAATCTTCATGTTAACAATATATTTTCTTACATTTTGTAGGTTGCCACCACAAAATTGGAAACTTTCCTCTTATCACATCCCATGATTTTAGATGCAATGGTTGTGCGAGTAGCTATTGTTTGGATTTTAATAAGAAGTTTCTTATGGTAATTTGTTTATATCAGTATGAACACCATGGCATTTGTTGTTCGAATAGGTTTTTTGGTACCTGAATGCAGTCATAGTTGTTCAAGTGCTCAGCATATTTTCTTTGTCTATCTAGAGGGTGGATCTTTTTGGGCATATGGGACTACTTTTATGAAAGAGTGTCTAATATGGTGTTATGATTCATGGCAGAAATACAGCAGAGGAGACATCACTTTAGAAGCATGCCAAAAAAAACTTTCTATTGCAAAAAATAAAATCAAACTTTTCAAAGTTTGACAAGTCTTAGGGACTTGGTACAATCTCATTAGTATAAGGTACGCATATCTGAAAGCTAGAGCTTTTGGTTGAGAGGTTAATCAAAGATGGTAAGAGGGGAAATTTTACCTATTATTATGGTGAGGAATGTTATGATTTGGAAAGACTTGTCAAATTATAATATGGTGTATCATGGTTGAGTTGGTTGTGTAGCAATTCAAATGTTGTACATTTAGCATCAAATATCAACATTCATTTTTATGCAAGTTATTAATGTTTTGTAACTCATGTGAGGTTCATAAAGAGAAGGAAATAAAATGCATAAAGAAAGAGACTACTCTCTCTACAAAGATGTTAGCTTTCACCTCCCCTTTAATAATCTAATCTATCTCAACACCAAAAAAAAGCTAATGAGGTAAGGTTGACTGTCTTTCATTCCAAATCTTTGTTCTATGCTACTTGTGAGGCAAATTGCTAGTCCCTACTATAGGTTTAATAACTTTAATTCATGCTTCGGATGGAAAAACAAATTTTTTTTCACTTTTTCTCCAAGATTTCAATCTTCCTTGCTACATCACATGTGTGTACACCATAGTATTTATATTCTAAGAAATCTTCAACTTTTATATTTGGTTTTCAATAGTTTTTTTTTGGTGCTCATTTTAGTCATCACAACACATTAGACTTTTGACTATCTTCTTTGTTATCATTAAAACAATACTAAAGCAAAAAATCACTATCATCCATAGTTACTGTGCTCTTTTCCTAAAATTGAACCTCATATTCCCTGTTTACATTCTTGAGCATTCACGATCTACAACAGTTATGGCATACTGTCCTTTGTAGCCTAGTTCTCCACTGTGCCATTTCAATTCTTCAATTTACAAATAAGTAAAGTCAGTCTTTACTCCATCTTTTTCTGATTTTACTCTTTCCCTAGTATGTATATCTGTCTTAAACATTAACAGCCTTCCATGATCTTCTCGCACAATAACTTAGTGAAATGATGTTCTCCCAAAGAATACAGTTTAACCTTAAGCACTCAGCAAGAACACTACAACCATGCACACAATCTCTTTCCTTGCAACTTGTCTCACAACTTATCCTCTCAAAGCTCTTAAAATATGAAAGTCTCTTAAGTCTTCTAATTTCCACATCACTTTCTACTCACCACAATAAGCAGCACATAACTCCAGCAGACATGTAAAAATCATGTTGTACACATTATGGTGTACATTTGAGTGACCTTTGTTTACAAAATTGAAAAAATGGTCTAAACTTACACCACACTACATTAAAGGTCACTCATAGCCTCAACCATGATTTACCAAACAAAAAAATTATGTACATAAATTTCAACATTATAAATTTTAAACCAATATGACTCTTGCACATCACATCTCCACCAATATCACATGACACAACTAAGATAAGACAGGAAAATCCAAACAAAGAGCTTGTCTATATAAGATCCTCTTGACAATTATAAATATTGTTACAATTACAACCATGTGTCAACCTCACAATAATAACTATAAATTAACCATCACATTGCAGATCACTTGGAATCATCGTAAGGTGCTTTCCAACAAGTGAATTCCTTAATTTCCAAATATCTAAAAGATAAAGGCAAGTTAGCTGATTTGTAACAACCACAAACTTTTCAAACCATTTATTCATTTCCATAGAAACTCCATTTCAATGCAATGACCTCTCTTATCACCTGAAATCTTGAGTCTTAAGATAATATATTGAGAAGAATGCATCAAAATAATTCAGAATCCATCATTAAAAAAAATTAACTGATTATGAATATTTAAATGGAAAGATACACTAGCATGAGTAGTTAAATTTTACTAGGTTTAGAAAGTTAGATGTAAAGCTCAAACATAATGAAGGATATAAAATCCATGGGATAGCCATACATGATCAAGTATGTGTAAGAAAAAATAACCCTCATTCATGTAAAGCAAAAGTTGCTAGGACAAAAATTCATAAGAAAACATATAAACTCAATGACCTAGTTATGTAGAAATTATGTGCAAAGAAGATTCCCTCATCAAAGCTGGTAAAAATAGATTGGACTCACAAATCAAAAAGCTTAAAAGGTGAATCCAAAGATGTTTTCACTACATCAAATCTTGAATTGTTATGAATTAAAGAAAGAGACCAATTCTTCTAACCTTTTATTACCCTGATCAATTCAAACTAAATGTAGACTAAATTTGATAACCAAAGAAGCAATCATTAATAATAATGCACAAGAAATGACAACCTTAGAATGAGAAAAAATTTACCCATTTTCTATGCAAAAAAAGTTATGCTAAAGGTAGAGATTCAGAATGAGTGTAGACAAGTTATAATCTCTACAAAGAACTCAACGAATTATAAAAATATTATCATGTAAGGAAGCCTCAAGGTATGAATATTAAAACATAAACTAATCCATGAGCAAAGAAACCCTATAAAAATATTTAATTACCTCTAAATCTCAAAGAAGGGGTTAGTGATCCAGATAGATTTGCAACAGGTGCCTAAAAGTGTTGTCAACTGCTTATCTAGGAGAAACATTAAGAAAGGTAATAGGACCATAACTTCCTTTGATAGAGTAATAAGAATGATAGAAAGCCACATACATAATTTGATGTATAAAAGTAGGATTGGAGAATGAAAGCCACTGTAAATTTTTGGCACCTAATTGCATGGGAAAAGCTATACCCAGTTCCATTCAAATATTTTGAACAAGTTATTCTACTTAAAATAAGATCATATTTGTTATTTTGTGCATATTTCTGCATGATAAATGAGCGAGAGAAGAAAAAAATGGTCTAGAATTCTACTAAGAAATCTCAAGAAAATGATTCAAGTCAATAGTAATGTGAGCTTCAAAGCAATCCTACTAGATGTTAAATCTTTAAACATGCATATTTTTCCAACATGTCTAGATGGAACTGCACACCAATAGTACACCTAGTAAGAGCAGACTCAACAAATGTATCTTTGGTCAAACTTATAGGGAATTTAATTAAAGATGTGGAAGTCATTATGTCTTCATCAAATACATAATTAGAATCTATCAAAAATTCAGCATTGTACTCAATAGTTAACAGATGAACAAAATTAGAATGCCTCCTCACAAAATCAACACTTTATCTACAAGTGAGATCAAGAAAACCCCCCTTGGCAGAAGTGTAAAAGAAGTGTGACAATTGGGAATTGAAGGTAGTAGATACAGAACCAACACAACCACAAAAACATGGACATGGACTGCAAACCATATATGTTTGCTAAAGTAGATAACCCACTTTTAGATTTCACAATGTATTCGCTTGTTGTTATAAAACCTTGAATAACATAAAGAATTAAATTAACTCCACATTGAACTCGAACACACAACCAAATTCATGAACGACTCAAATGATTGCCACAATATATGAAGATGGTGTTAATGCAAGAGTTAATTTATTGTTGGAAGCAATATGTATCAAACCAATAGCATTACACAATCAGTTGGTATAATTTATAAAATTATAAATAATAACATGAGAGCTTCAAATATACAAAGAATTGCAGGAGCTAATTCTCACAATCTTGGAACAAGAAAGGAAATCTATTCATTTTGTGGTGGATTTTCTAGAAATCAAATACTATATAGTAAAGATTTCATATTAAGACAAGCATTAGATAATTTTAAATATAACTAGTCCAGAAATTGTGAAATAAAAAGTCAAACAATAAACAAAATGCTCACATATACTCAAATTGAATCACTACCAAGATTCTCAAAATTTGATTCAAATATCTGTTAGGCTCTACTTAGATGATTAAGCTTAATTGTATGAAGAACCAGTGATGTATGAAATGAAGTTGTAAAAATACAAAAAATGTGACATCTCTTTATATCAACACCTACCATTGTGCAAGGATCTACTTACTCACATTGTCAACAGAACAGATTAACTAAGCTTGGACATATATAACTCTGGGTAAATATGGAGTAGGTACTCCATTGATCTATTAGTTGGCTACTTACTTTCTCTCCTAAGTAACTTCAAAACAATCTATAAAGTTTCATTTCCTTTCCAATATCCATTTTCAAGTTTTATATTATTAGATTTCAATCAAAACATAAACCAAAAGTTAAATCTATTTTGCTTCTTTAAAATTGCGGGTTCATAAAAATAGTAGTAATCTTGATTAAACAAGTACGCATTCATCCTTTCCAAACTACCTTCCCTCACAAAAGGTATAAATTTGGTGTTTGCTTACTTGGAATTTCATCTTCTCATGATGATAACATTACTTGCATTGGGTTTGAGATTGTTTAAATGCTTATAGATTCATCATTTGCATATGGTAATGAAAATATACAAATGCATAATATTGATGGCAGATGCATATGATTTTCCCTATATAAAATGAAATTCTAGGGGAGGTAGGAATCCTTTATTGCAAAATGCCCTTGTTGCCACTTCTTATTTGTGGTAACATAGAGTGCAACTTTATAGATGAAAACAAATGGATGCAAATGTGTCATATAAATTACACAAATGAGAAGGTAATAACACATTTTTTTCCCATAAAATCTAATTTACAGACTATAGCATTTGAGAAATGAGTAATAGACTTAATATGACTGTCCAAAATTTCCAAAAAAACCTTCAATACATATATTCTAATTAAAAATAGATTGTTCTGTAAAGAGAACAAGAAGCAGTCATGTCCTAAACTAATGCCACACAAAAATTGTCCCAGTTGCCCTATAAAAATGTGCTAGCAAGATTTAGATGTCTGCAAGGAAAAAATAAATGACAAGGAAACTTATAATGTTCACAAGAAAATTAGATGTTTGACCATTGATCTTACAATTCAGCACTAAACCTTGGAACCAGTACACATTATTATCAAAGAACAAAATCTAAAATCACAATCATTTGACATTTATCAATCTTCACAAAAGACTACCAACTATAAATTCCCTATTGGAGCAAGTAGCTTCTTGCAATCCTATAGGTGTTATGCATATCTTTAAGATAACCATGTGTTGCATTGTTTTTCAGTTGATATATGGTCAAGACGAAATTGTGACAATGGGCTACTCCATTCTCCCTCAAAATTCCTTACAAAGTTACCTTATAGGAATGTCACCACAAGATTTGGTTGTGTGCAAAATAAAATGGTATGGGAATTTACAATGCTTGCAAGACAATTCTATGTCTAACCCTTTATCTCATGATTCAGCAATGAAATTTGCACTCAACTAGTACATAACATTATAAAGAGAAAATGCATAAGTTCAGTCTACAATCACAACCATTTATCAATCTTTACAAAAGACTTTCACCTAGAAAGGTCCTAGCTTACTACAATCCGAAGGATGCTCTAAATGCATTTTAACTTTAAATAATAGCCATGGGTTGTACTATTGTTCAATTGATATACAAGAAAAAAGCACTTGTGATGATGGAAAACTTATCTTACCCAATGAGGCTTGCAAGTAGCTATTAGAGTAATCATAAAATCTAGCTAGAGGTTTGGCCCAAGATGAAGCAATTTTGGTTGCCATGAGACAATTAATAGAGACAAACCAATGACACTTGAATAGATGATATTTGTGGCTTATGGTTGTGCTTAGGAGCTCAATGATAATGACTTCTCCATTTGTTGAGCATAAAAACATGGTTGTTTCGAGACACAAGGAATTTAATTTTTGTTGAGAAATCTCACATTATGTGAATGGTACAAGCCTGTACAAGGAAAGAAGAATAAGAGGAGAGGAAGTTGACCTATTAAGAGTTTCTCAAGTCTGTTGCAAGCCTACAACCTTCAACTAGGCCTGCAAAAACATGATTTTTGGATGCACAAACATAGTATAATCACAAATTAGGTGATGCAGTATAACTTACTGTTAAATACACTTCTATCTAAGTAAGAAATCAATCTCATCCACTAAAAGTACAATTTCTATAAATGATTAATGAGAAAATCACCAACACTTCTTTTCAGATACCAACATCAAGAATTATTGTACAAAAGAGCATATTTCAAAAACTTGTCACTCAGCAAAATTTGTAGACCCAAATTTGACTAAAAAACTTGGTAAAACTCATAAACTGAAAAAAAATACTTATATCCTCTTAAAAAATAAATTTGATGCAAAATAAATTCACATAATGTATCAAATGAGTCTGTAAAAATGTTGGGGAAGTGTTTTCTATTAGATTTGAATATAAAATCACCACAGTCTTGCATTATCATGTGAATACAACATCAAATAAATTTGAGATGTTCAATCATCATCAAAGAACACATATCCATGCAAGTTACATGTCATGTCCTTTCCTTTCTAGCCGACCCTCGGCACCACTACAATCTTGCATCATCGTGTGGATACAATAGCAGATAAATGTGAGATGTTCAATCATCATCAAAGAAATGAAGACACGATAGTTCATTAAATTCAAGAGGAGCAAGAAAAATAACATTTGTTGGGAACACTCTTTAATTTCCAAAGCAAGTGTTTGGGCTTGGGGAATTGAATCACAGGATTGTATAGAAAACATTAAATTCTAATGTATTGGTAGAAATAGATGATATTTTGATAGCTTATACCAATGAAGACTTTCTTTTTATGTACTTACTGTATACACCTAAAAATGGTCATCATTTTCAACTAATTTTAAATACAACCTATTTGATTAATGCTTCAACTACATATAAATAAGGTCTTACTTTATTTATATTGTTCACTCTTCTTTAATTCTCCAAAATCGCATTCTTCTAAATAATTAAATAAACAAAATACCCTAAACGTGTTTATTTAATTAACCTTCCTAATCGATTCAATTAGAGCACATTTCTACAACTTTTTGTGTGCCACCTCATAAAGGTCACCTAAAATAAATAAGCCTAATTATTAATTAGAATTATCCTCACACACTTCCACCAATGAGAAAAACACATGGCTTTACTCCCCACACTTCCAACAAATTTGGAAGCACATGGGTCTTTGTTTCACACACTTGGGAATCCCATACATTTGGCATGTTTCCAATTGGTCAAAATATTCTCCCACACACATGGCATGTTGTCTTTGGTCAAGGGGACAACATCTTGATTCCTTTCATCTCCATCATCTATTATTTCTCCTTCGAATCTAGACCATTGATAGGTGCCACCTCACAAAATGCTTGAGAAACCCTATAAATACACCCTCTTTCCTTCGCATTTATCATCCACAATTTGAGTAAATTTACTATGCAGGTTTATCTTAGGAGCTTGGATCTTTCATGGAGTCTTATACTTAGTTTTCACATCATGTGTTACTTTGCATTCTCATCTTAGATTAATTAATTGCTTCATAGTTATATTTTATCATCCCCATTGCATCATAGTTACATTTTAGGTTAGTTTGTTTTATGTTTGCATTTGATCATATGCATAATCATGGATAGTTCATTTTAGTTTCATATCATCTCACTCATCTCCACTTGTTCATTTATCATCAACATCATCCTCCATTTATCATTGTATAAATTATCCTTTCCATCATTTTGTTTCATTTAGAAGCATACCACTAATCATTCCAGCACACATTTGCACATATAAATCATCTTAGCTTTCATATTAAGCATCAAATCTCATTTTCTAGGTAGTCATTTTAACAACCTTTGTGCCCATAGAAATATGAGGGCCAAACGGTTTAATAAATCTGTAGAAATAGAGGACAATGATATGTATTTGAAAGGTTTTATTGTAATATGAATAGAGTAGTTTTACTTGCTTCAAACTTTGAATGTAAACTGTCTCATTAAGGTTTGTGTTGACATTAGAATACTCTCCACATTCGACACACGCACACTTATTATTATTTTTTTCCCTAATTTTTTCATAATCATTATTGTTTCAAGGTGTCTTGTTATTTGTATTGTCAAAATCACCTACTTTGCAATTTCCATTATACACCATGACATTACATCTGATAAAATTTACTGGGCAAAAACCTAACATTATATGTAGAATCACAAAGTTCTTCAATCTTCATCATTGAGTGCAAATATTACAACAGTGTCAACTGTAAAATAAACCAAAAATTGACAAAATTCAAGATTATTATAAAGTAATTATATTATCAACATTGTTGTTGAAACATAACACACACAACAAATTAAAACAAGTCTATTCTTGAACATTTTGGCAAAAACTTCGTTGCTCTACAGCTCTTGTTATTAATTGTTTAATCTAGACACATGCAACTAGAATTTGCAGCTAGTAAGTATATTGATGTAGAAATTTACTTTTAATTGTAATGATAAATCTAAGATTTTCACTTTGTGTAATTTTTAAAAGTAATCATTAAAAACTCTTAAAATATAAGATTATCTTGAATATTTTTTAATTTTTTGAATAATATAAATTTAGAAACTTATTTTTTAAGCCATATAAAACAAATAAATATAGTCATCCCTTTATTTACCTTTTTAACTGCAAATTGAATAGGTAACATTCCATTTTGAAAACTCAACAAACTTGCACATTCCTTCACGAGTTTGGAGGACATGTTCATGAAAAGACTATCTAACCCCCATGCACATTTGATCATATTTATTAAACAATTGAAAACAAAAAATTAGTTGTATTGATTTTCAATTAATTAATAAATACAATCAAAGGTACATTTGATTATATTTATTAATCAATTGAAAATAAAAAATTAGTTGTGTTATGATTTTCAATTAATTAATAAATACAATCAAAGGTACATTCTCGAAATTGAATAGGCAATAGTCATGTTGACCACCCAATATATGAGTTTTTAATTTTATATCATATTTTAATATTTTATATAAAAATATATAATCATCTAGAATATTTTGAAAGAATATTATAAATGATTTTAGAATACTTTTACTCTTAAAATATAACATAATCTTAAATAGAATATAAACGATTTCTTTTTATTTTTAGAAAGTTCTAAATTCTTAAAATATAAATATCATGACTATTTTATTTTATTTTAAGTATACTATTATAAACTTAATATTAATTATAATAATAAATTTATGACTTTTATTTTGTGTAAGTTTTAAAAGTAATCATTTTTACTCTTAAAAAATAAGATTATTTTGAAAAAAAAATCATTTTTAAATATATCAGTTTAGAAACTTACTTTTAGTTGTAATACTAAATTTAATATTTTTATTTTGTTTGTGAGTATTAAAAGTAATGATTGTTATTTATTTTTTTATTTTAGTTCCTATTTTATAACTTTAAAATTTACATCATCATTTAATCTTTGATAGATAAGTGTTTTTATTCTTAATTATAAAATGATATTATACATATTCAAAAAAGGTAGGTGGAGAAAATTCACACCTTTAAAGTTCATATAGAGAGGAGCTTGAAACAAAATAAAACAAATAAATATGTCATTAAGTGACAAGAGCAAGAGTTATATTTAGAGCAAGCGTGGGGTCTTGGTCATTTGGTTTTCCTCACACATCAACGAGGTCTAAAGTGGCATCAAGGGGCTCCCATCCATCGCTACCATTTGCATCCTTAGTTTCTTTGTCAAACAACCAAGTGTCACAAGTAGGTAATATAACAAGAGCAAAGTGAGATAACTTACAAGTGTCAAGGAAACCACTAAACACATGGCTAGGAGCCTAGGGAGAAGTAAAGTGGTAGCTGATAGGTTGAGACTAGTCCTTGTCTCTTCTTACAAGAGGTTGAAAAGCATGAGAATGGGCCTCTTGTTCTTCACAAGAAGATTGAGTACATCCCTAATGACACCCACAACATGAAAAACAACCTCAACTAGAGGTGGGGGTTGAAGGGAATCTAACAATCATGCACAAGGACATTGTCTCAGTGATCCAAAATTATTTGAATATGTGTCACCTCTAGTGTAATCTTATGGTCCTACACCTAGATCTATATAATCACATTAGAACAAGTCATTTACTTAGTGTAAAGCAAAAAAATAGTATCAACTTAATATTTAGAAAATAAGATAGAATTTATATCCTTTCATATGATGAAAATTATTTTCACCCTAAAAGCATGTCAAATCTAAGTATTATCTAAAAAAGGATTCTAAATCAATCCCCTAATAAAACCATGTGCTTTGAAAAAAAATTAGTTAAAAATGTTTGAAAAAAATCGTGAATCTAGATCCACAAAAAATGAGCTCTTAAACCAAAAAAAGAAAGAATGCATTTAAAAGACTCTTGGCCTTAATGTTAATCCAAATATGATTTAATCTTAAAACTCATAAGAAGACTCTGAAAAAATAATACACCAAATAAAATGTGCAAAATTCAACTCTAAAATAGGAAACTAAATTGTTGAAATTTGCACTGCAAATGCCCAAAAAAAATTGCAAATTTTGTCTCTAATTTAAAATAGAGACCATAGATAAATTATCTTATAAGTGATCTTATATATCCTAAAGAACATACAGTTATTAGATGTTCAAACTTTAAACACAAAAGTTATAGTTGTAGAGCAAGTTTTTGGATTTAACTGTGTATGCTTTTTGACTCTTTCCTCTTCCTGATGATGGATCACTGAGTGTCATCCGAAATGTTGATCAAAAATCATTCACAGTTAAACCCAAAAGCTTGCTCTATAGAAAACTCATACCAATTATCACAAAACTTATATAAATTTGACACCAATACAGTAACTCATCTAAGAATGCTCGTATGGTACATACACAAAATTTGAAACCTTTATACAACTAGACCTTTATGATTGATGACCATCATCTTCTTAAACTCGAAGAATTATAGGAAGCCATCAGAGTTCTCATCATGTATGCATATCATTCTCTTGCAATCCTCCAAATAATGCCCGCCTTGCTCTATCAATCCCAAATTACACACTACTTATTGAAGCTCATTAGAATAAATACATCCATCTTCATTCAAATTGTAAACTTTAAATGCCTCAGTTAGAAATAAATTCTAACTCTCTTCATTGCTACCTTCACTTGTACTATAGTTACTCTCATCCAGAACAGATTGACAAAGCTTACCAAATTCATCAAATGTTAGTCTACCATCTTGTCATGAGAAACACCCATCAACGTACATTTTAACTCTTCTTTTGGTTGGCCTAAGTTGGCATTACACCTAAATTGGCCTAGTGGTAGAGAACTTGTACTCTATAAAGAGAGGTCACGAGTTCAAATCCTATAGGGGGTAAGGAATGTACGCCTCATATTGTGGAGCACAAGTTAGATGCCTCCCTCATATTGGGAGTATGATGAGTCACATTTACTGTAAGCCATCCGTAGACCCAAAAACAAATCGCCTAGTATCATGGACTATAAAAGGACCTTTCCTTTTCTTTTTGTTAGATGTATTGCAAGATTGTTGAGAAAGTAATCGAGGTAAGGTAACTATCAAAAATAATAGATAAGATATACAAGAAAAGCGACAGAGAGTCAGGTCCATGTGTGACGTCATGTGGAGGATTAATTGAAGAGGTTCAGTTTTCATATTTGTGTTTCTCTATGAGATAAATTTAAAAAAATCTTATGGGTTTGCTATACAATCATCCCCCAAAAAATTAATTGCTATACAATCATCCCCCAAAAAATTAATGTACTACTTTTTAAATTTTAGATTGAATTTATAATTTAAATTTTAATTAGATAATTTTTTATATATTGTATTTTATAATTTTATAATTTATTAGGTTGTATAATTTGTTTGTTAAATTTGAGATAATTTTGTATTTGATTTTTTTTTTTTATTAAATTAAATATTATATAATATATATAAGCAAATTATAATTATAAATTTCTAATATCTTAAAAGTTTATTAGAATTTTTTTGAAAAATTATATATTTTTTAAAATATCAATTGAAAGGTACTTATGGTAGGTGTAATTATCTATTATTAATAGAAATTTATAATTATAGAGAGTTTAAGAAGAGTTGTTGGATTATAGAGAGATAAAAAAATATTTTATGTTGGACTATAACTTATAAGTAGTATAATCATATTTTTATTTATTTTTAATTTTTGATTTAATTAAATCACAATCTAATGGGAAGGACTATATCTAGATGGTGATGAATATTTTTTTTATATCTTAATCTATCACCTTAAATAGACCATGCTCTTAATTTTGTTCAATTAAAAAAAATAACTTTTAAAAAAAAATTATTGTAGATCCAATAAAAGTTAAAATTGAATTTATGTTTTGTTGTAAATTCAATATAAAGTGTTGTTGACCCATCCATAACTTGAATGAAGTATTTTACTATAGATAAGAATATATATATAGTCTCAAAATCTCACCTAGCAAAGTAAACCCTACTCAACTAGAAAATTCTTGCTCTACATCCATGTGATCACTTAATATTCCACAAGGTATCATAAATAAATGCACATCTGCTCTACTTAGACCTTTAAATGCACATTTGTCCATACTTGTCCCATCACTTCCACTTGACATTTTTTCTATAACTTATATATTGTAAAGCATGCATTTAGTAGTATAAACTCCCATATCAAATTGAACATAAATCATTTGACAATTCACAACAAATCAAATAAAAAAAATTACACATAATTTCTAATAAATTTTAATTTTTTTAATAAAGTTAATTTTTTTCTTCTAAAAAAGTATTAGAAACTACATTTATTTACAATTTTAATATTTAAATATAATACATTTAAATTTATGTATTTGAAAAAAATCCAAACAATTTGATGTATAATATATTTATAGCTATTAAATTTATAATCTACAATTTTATTTTTATAGATATTCAAAATTGTTTATATATATAGTAGCACTTGCACCTAAAGAAGATTCAAGGATTACACAATAGAAAACTATATGTATGTTAATATGTTAGAGACTACGTGTTTGTACATGCAAATTCTAGTTGCATGTGGCTGGATTATTATTATGTGGCTGGATTAAACAACTAATAATAAATGTTAAATAATAGAATGAAATAAACTTGGACAAATCTAGATTTTTTCCTTAAAAAATTAAGTATTATTGATTATGAAATATTTGCATACAGATTTAAAACATAAAGCAATGCAAATGAAAAAAGAAAGTTGCCATCAAATTGACAAAAAATAGTGTAAATGGAAATAGAATGTTCTCACCCACTTGTCAAATCAATATTTATCTGGCTTTTATGTGTAAGTGAGATTTTAGAGACTTTACTTAAATGGCAGTTGGTTTACCATTAACTTGTTTTCCAATGACTCAATAATGATTTACAGGCATGAGACTTGTTTCAGACTCAAATTAGCCTATCAACTAATTACTGTAAATTTTAAACTCTAAATAAAATCTAATTTCTAATATTTTATAATATATAAAAAAAAACACAGCCATTATA
>VDFB02281492.1:606390852-606401358 GCA_007258455.2 Sequoia sempervirens | reverse complement strand
AAGTGTTTAGTGAAATTAGACAGAGATTTGAGACACATTGTTGCAGCATGAACCCTCTACAGTTATGGTCCCAAGATCATGAAGAATGTGAAATACAGATTAGGCCAGAATGCCAATCAGTCATTCCACATGAGCCAGCCTATCTAATGAGTCCAAAGGAAACAAAAGAAATGGATGAACAACTGCAAGAACTACTTGATGGGCATTTCATCTGCCCCAGTAAAAGTCCATTTGCATGTCCAACATTCCTGGTAAATAAAAGAGCAGAATAGGTAAGAGGGAAAAAGAGATTATGTATCAATTACAAACCTCTTAATGACATTATCCTTCCATTTAACTATCCCATACCATTTAGCACTGATTTAATTAGAAGAGCCGCCACTAAGAAGATCTTCTCAAAGTTTGACTGTAAATCAGGATTCTGGCAAATTAAGGTAAAATAATCAGATAGATACAAGACAACATTCTCTGTTCCACAAGGATTGTATGAATGGAACATTATGCCATTTGGTTTATGTACTGCTCCTACATATTTCCAAAGACGCATGGATCAAGCATTAAGACACCTGAAAGATTTTTGTGCTGTCTATATTGATGATATCCTTATTTTCTCTGATTCAGTCACTGACCATTTGCAACATCTTGAGGAACTTTATGCAGCCATCAAAAAACATGGGATATGCTTAACAGCTAAAAAGATGGTGATTGGACAAATCCAAATTGATTTCCTTGGTTTACATCTAAATAATGGAAAAATCCAACTTCAGACACACATCTTACAGAGGATCCAGGAATTCCCAGATACACTACAAGACAAGAAACAACTTCAGAGATTCTTGGGATGTTTAAATTATGTCTCTCCTTTCTATAAAGGTTTAGCTGAAGATCGCCGAGTCATCTAATCTCATCTAAAAGAAGGCAAAGAAGGATGGTCTCTAGAAGCTACAGAGGCAATCCAAAGAATTAAGGCAAAATGTAAATATTTGCCATCCCTGCAAATTCCTACTTCTGATTTACCTTTGTTTTTATACACTGATGCTTCTAAAAACACTTGGTCAGCTGTGCTGATACAGGAAGGAGGAAATGGAAAGCAAAATATTTGTGGTTATCGCTCTGGAACTTTTATAGACACAGAAAGCAGATATCATATTTATGAAAAGGAGATACTGGCAGTTAAAAAAGGAATAGAGAAATTCAAGATCTTTCTCAAGCCAGTAAAATTCATAGTAAGAACTGATAGTCAAGCCATGAGAAGCCTGCTTAAAAAGAAACCTAATAAGGATATTGCTCAGGGTAGAATTGCTAGGTGGTATTTTGAATTTCTGAGTTATGACTTTGACATTGAATGGATAAAAGGTGAGAATAATCCATTAGCTGATGCCCTGACCAGAGAACTTGCAGGTTCCATATATACTGATCTTGAGTTTAATTCTCCAGATTGGTATAGACCAGATGGTGTTGCCATGTACATGGTAAATTATGGTAATGGAAACATGATCACTCTTCCTACTCTTCCCAAAGAAATAATTATTATTTTGCTGGAATCATATTTCTTGAATAAATGGCTTCGAAATATGCAAAATTTAATTCATTATCATCATAACCAAGGATTAATAGATCCAGATGAAGAAGAAGAATTCAAAGAATGCTTTGGTTTAGCAAGGGCTCCAATCAAGTATTGGTGTGGAAACAATTCTATCCATATCCGCATCAAAGGGTTGTTTGGTATGAACTAGTCAAAACAAAGTAAGATGAATTTGTTAAAAGGACTAAAATTTGGTTTCATCACTCGTATAAGTTTTGATCAGGATACTTTTGAAGAATATGATGATATTGTTGGCGCCAGATTCAATCCTGATATGGAAGAATTCCTGAATCTATTATACCCATAATTGAGGAGTACGATATATGATTGTATGATTCAATACTTGGTGCATTATCCAAGAACAGGATATCATTTCCCTAGGATTGAATTATATCTTCTTGAAGCTAGATGGAGACCAGAAGTAAAAATTGAAAAAATGGAAATCAATCTCAAACCAACACTCCTTGCCAAAAGAGTTGAATTAGACCAGGCTCATTCTCAGGATTATGTGGTTCAAATTGATTATGCTTTTAACCCCAAAACTGAAGATTGGGTCCGAGCATACCATGAGTTACCAGATCAATTATTAGATCCGATACCATTCTGATGGCTAGCACATGGGCTTGTCTATGCCGTGATGTCACCCACGTTAAGATGTGACAATAGGATGCAACCCTGTCTTAAAAAGCAAGATCCTTGTAGCCACTTATGGGTATTAAGTGGGCCCTTCTCACTCACGGGTGTCCTAAAAGTGACTTTCTTTCGTTTTCACTATGTCAGTGTTTACTGTAGAATGCTTAACAACTTTCTACTCCATAGTGTGGTAGGTTAGTGGGACATGTGTCAAAAGCGTATGGATGGATTCCAAATTAATTGTAAAATGCCATGAGGTAACAAGCTCAACCTCTCCTTTAAATTGTTGAGGACGCCTCATTCTTGGCATAAGTTGTCTAGGATTGGAGTCTATTGTTTAGAAAAAAAGGTCCCTAGTCTGTATCTCAGACTTATGCTCTCTCCTGCACCTAGTGCGATCTGGATGATCAGAATCTGAATGCTTGTTGAATGTAATTTTCACATGATATAATTAATAGAAATCTTGTTATAAATACTGAATATGTGTATCTGGTTTGCATTTTCTCAAGGTCGTGCATTGTATCTAAAGGCTGCTAAAATGCAAAGAGGCTCTGATACCACCATGCTGAAATAACAAAGATTTATTAATTATATCATATGTGCAAATTATATCTAACAAGCATTCTGGATTCTATTAATACTGTTATATATATATATATATATATCTTTTGTTGAAAGCAAAGGCAATGAAGAACCCAGTTCAAAGGAAGAACCTAGTTCAAGTGAAATCCACCTAGTTCTTCACTTGAATTGGGTTCTTCACTTGAACTGTGTTCAACAAAATAAATGTGAGCAACAGTGCAGGCTATATATATATATATATATATTGCAGATATAGATAAATGTGTAAGTTTCTTCATTTTATATATAAACCTACATATATTGTCGATATAGATAAATACGTAAGTTTCTTCATTTTCTATATAAACATATATATATATATATATGTATATTGCAGATATAGACAAATGTGTAAGTTTCATTATAAGGGACAAGGCTATAGGAAACATACGTAGAAAAACTTATGTGCAATATATACGTATCGTAATGCAATATTCGAAAGGGTTGCAAATATTTCAACCATAACAAAGCTTAAAGGGAGACTGGTCGATGACAACATAAAGGGTGGCTATGAAAATTAACAAGGTGTCGATTCATTTAAATGTAAATGGAGAAGGAAATTCTAGACAATATAAAATGGAATATAGTTTGTATTATTACAAAGGTAGGTATTGAGACTTACCATAGAAGTTGAAGGAGGAGATTGCATCAATTTAGAGGAGGGCATCATCTCTCAGGAGTATGCAGCAGAAAGTGAGAAATTTGAATTTATGCAGTTGTAACTTGCATTGCACAACTGAGGATTGGTTGCATAAATAGGTAGGGGGAATTTGAATTATGGTAGGGAATCTGATCTGCATTCAATGGATTAATGGTAGAAGTGATAGCTTCATGGGTACGTAGGATTTTTGGTTGGTGATTTGAAGTGATATTAAATTTTGTTTGAATTCTAGCCAATTTTAAAAAATTTATGATTATTATTTTCTATGTGGATTTGTAAATAATAGTCTAATAATTATGCATTTTAATGAATAATTGCAATGCATATTGAGCCTGAGAGTTCATTTTTCTCAATTTTGCAGGCAAATTTAGAAAAAAGATTGGTTATTATGGACACCCGGGAACCAGTTGTTTGTAAAAAGAAGATGAGAAATGGAACATGTTGAAATTTATTTTTCTCAAACATATTTGGAATTAAACCACTTGGCAATGTCTCGTGTACATGTCAACTCACTTTTATGCAATAAGACTTATATTTTAGATAATAAAATATCCCTTTAGAACAACCTTTTATTGGGAAGGTGGCAAATATTATTTATATTGTGGAAATAAGAATATCATGATGCATTCACTTAATATTGTGAAGGTGGCAAATAAATGTCAACTTGAATTCACCTACTATTGAGAAGGTGGCAGTAAAAAATTCTACCTATGATAGGACATATTTTGAATTTAATATGAATCTGTCATATCATGTTTAAAAGCATATTTGAAATTTTTATTTGCATAAAAATTGCCCAATGGTGGGCCCCGGGCTGTCCAAATCTATACCCACGATCGGCTTCTCTCCCTTACCATGTTGGCCTACACAAATTCAAATTTTGAACTAGAAACTAGTCATTTTAAAGGAGTGAATTTGGACCATAGATCTTTGTTTCATGGGTGTGGAAGCAAGATAGATATTCGATGATTGAATTGAATAAATACACATGTCCCTAAGATATGGTCGGTCAATAGAATACAACCATTGAAAATCCTTGGACACATGTCATCATCTTGTAGTTCTACATGACCTTCTCTCTCCTCTCTACAAATGCACGGCAGCCATCAACTTATTATTGAAAATTGATTAGCCCACAGACGCCATCCTAGACACATCAATATTTTGCAACTTCACACAAAAAAATTAGGATGCACCTTTACCATTGTGAACAAGCAAACATACGACACATGTCCCTACCACACAACCCTCCTTCCATCATACACACATGTCAACACTTCACATACTCAAGAAACAATACTTTGGAAACAAAAAGCTCTATGAAGCACAAAGCTAGGGCGACTCAATTGCATGACAACAAGTGGCACTGGTAGGGATTAAATTGGGCCACCCAACGAACTTTGACACTTGCACATGTGATAACTAAATTAGATTGTAATTGAGGCCAATGAAAATCGATACTAAAGGGCTTAAGTTATAACTTAAGCAACCTGGAACCTTTGATAGCTAGTCAACGATGAGATAGAATATAAAGTGCTTGACTAAGCAAACACTTAGGGTTTTAAGAGAATTAGGGTTAAAACCCAACTAAGGGAACAAACCCTAAAAGCAAACTAGTGCAAACTAGCATAAGATATTAGACTTAGAACAAAACCATCACTACTATTGGCAATCTTGAATAGATTAGAGAAATTAAAGTAGACAATCTTCATGTCTATGGCAACAAAACACATCTTGATATTAACGACAACTTTTGCAACACTTCAGAAAACAATGAAAACATTTGCAACATTGCAACAATCTCCACATCAAAGCTCTTGACATCAATGACAACAAGAATATTTCCAACACAATGGTGAGAATAAATATTACCAAATATTTTTCCAATACTTTCAACAATATTGGAACCATACAATATAACATAGGATTTACAAAGTAGATGGTGCCTTAATTCTAACAAAATATTGGTATAACAATTTATGTCTATTTTTTAGAGAATATAATGAGTATGCAATACATACTTATAGAGCTTCCTTCTTGGAATTGTAATTCAAGTTATGTAAAGAAATATTTCTTCTTCATTCCATTATTTCAATTATATATTTTATGAAGAATTATACATTGCAACCACAAAATGAGATTCAATCATAGTACTACATGTCCATCCAAGTTTTTATATTTGTACATATAACATCCATTCATAAACTTGACAGTACAAAAGAAGATAGATCTTGAGGGAGTTTCATTTTAATATTAGTGATGATTACACATTTTATAGAGTTTGTGAAAGATTGTTTTGATAGGTTATACAGTAATTTGAGAATCAATAACATCACATTTGGTCAACATATTGTAAAGTCAAATAATTCTGATTCATAATTCAAGAATTTGTGAATATTCTATTAGTTGAGTAGGATACATAAGATGAGTGATGTTCACTATATATAGAATTTCTCTAAGACAAGACATGTAAAAAGGCAACATGTTGATGTAGGAACACGTGCTAAAAGATTCTTAGCATGAGAAGTGTTGAATACAAAAATAGTATAGAGTTGATAGATTCAACATCCATCGTTGAATGATGTAACTCTATAATGGGTCAAGGTAATGAAGGGAGATCTATAATTCATAACATTTTTTTGTTAGTAAATGAAGCTAACATTGCAAAATATGAATATTATTGTACATATGCAAGATCAAGTGAGTTCCACTCTTTTACAAACTCAAATTCAAATTTGTGGACTATTCAAATGAGTTAGATCATGTGTTTTTTTCATGTATAGATTTTAGTTAGAATGAGTGACTCAAAAAAGTGGTTTGATTAATGGCACAGTAAAATTTTAAGCCCACTTGAGATGTATCAACTTCCAAGGGAACAACTCACAAATATGGAATCTTCAAATGACTTTGTCCATATTTTAGAGCTAGTTCAACCAAGTATATTATAGATGCATTATTTAATCAAAAATAATATTTTATCCTATTTTGTAGTATATTTATATCATGTATTGAATTAATTGTGTTTTTAAATACATAATTCAATGCAAAGCATGTTTATGGTAGAAGTTACAGGAATTAAGATAATGAACACACGCTAAGGAAAATTCAGCCCCATCGCCGTTAACACCATGCCTCATGCCAGCAGTTTAAAACATAAGGCTTAGGGAGGTATCCGGTGATAGGTCGAATGTAAGCGTTAGAAAATGAGCAACAAACTAAAGAGTGCAAATAAACACCAAAACAACCTACACCTCAAGATTAGCCTAAGTTGGAATCAACACAAGATAAAAGCAACAAATGGAACCTTATACCCTCGGCTCCTCGAATTGATCCTTTGGTTGGCCCTTCGATCTTTGATGTGTATGCTCCTTGGATGGCACAAGATGCAAGCTAAATGATGTTGTGAGGATGATTTCAAGTGGATAAAAACATGAAAATGGCTAAGTGTAGGTTGAGAAACAAAATTGCAAGAGTTTGGCTAGCAAAATGATCTCTCCTAAAATGAGAGAAAAGAGGGGGTATTTATAGGAATTTTGAGAATTCCTAGAGGAGATGGATGGCCAAGATTGAGCCACCAAAGATCAAGATGTAGGGCCAAGGTGATTTGAGAACTCACAAGCCCTCACATCTTAACATGTGGCTTGTGATATAGCCCTAAAAGGTGCAAGTGGACACGAGGTGGAAGGAGAAGTACACATGACATGGAGGGGGGTACAATGTACCTTGGGATTGGACAAGATCTCCTCATAAACGAGGTCCTTGTCCCCATGTGGGTGAGAGGACATGTCAGGAATTAAAAATTCCTCAAATATTCTCATGGGGAGATGGGAAAGAATAAAGAATAAGTAGAGGACATGTGGGAAGAAGTGAAGGAATTAAAAATTCCTTTTGGGTGCCTTGGGGGATTAAAAGGTGAATTAAAAATTCACATAGGGAAGTGGAGTGCCTTGCCCAAAAGGAGAAAGCCTTTAATAAGGTTGACTTAAGGACACATGCCATAAGTGGGAGGAGGATTAGGTTAGGCTAACCAAATGATTAAGGTTGTGCAAGTACTCAGTTAGATAGACTAATGACTCATTAGGAGCAAGTGGGAGATTATGGAGGATGGGACCCTAATGATGATTAAGGGTATGCACATGCTAACCCTAGCTAATTAGAAGAAGATGAGGTAATTAAGATGGATTAGAGACCAACTTGCAAAAGTTGGAGGATGTGACCATGATAGAGAAAAGAGGAATTAAAAAAATGATTTTTAATTCTAAAAGGGGAATATGACTAAACTAAATGGCATGATTTATTGAATTTAGAGGAAAGAAGAGGGGCAAAGCACTATTAAATTAAATAATTTTAGGACTCTAATGTAAGATCTAAGGTATTACCACAAACGGTCAATTTATTATTGACAGTATGGGATATGGTTACCTAAGATGAATATGAGATCTGGGCTTGATCATATGGAAGTGATCAAATTGACGCCTACAGATCTAATGGAGAAATCGTGACATTTAATTCAAAAAATTGACACACATAAGAAAGCAAAATTTGACCAAATATGGGGTAGATCATCAATAAAAAAATTGTAAGAATTCGATAACAAAAATACTCAAACATGAATATTAGAGGAAACATACAATATTAAAATAAATTGTGGAATGACACAAAGGTTGTATATATTTTGTGGCATGGCCTATACCACAGAGATTGACGAAGTACAATAACGTCTTTGATTTAATTTGCCAAAATTTAATTTAATTATCCAAAATTATATACTTATTAATTAGAAATTACCTGAAATGCTGGCTCATCGAAAATGGCCATTCTTCAAATGGAACAAATGGCACAACTAAGTTTCTTTACATTTTTGTGGTTGGTGTTAGTGCTAAATAATTTTATAGCCTTGAGAAAAAGAAAAGCTTTTAATTTGTGACTATTATAGTGGATCCCTAACTCTAGTTTTCTAGTTATTCTAATGAGTTTAGTTTAATTCTCTCCTGTCCCATCTCAATGTGAAAAAATACATTGCACAAGTCCCAAGGATATGTTGCCCCCTCTTTATATAATATCCACGGAAATTTCTACATTTTTGTGGTTGGTGTTAGTGCTAAATAATTTTATAGCCTTGAGAAAAAGAAAAGCTTTTAATTTGTGACTATTATAGTGGATCCCTAACTCTAGTTTTCTAGTTATTCTAATGAGTTTAGTTTAATTCTCCCCTATCCCATCTCCATGTGAAAAAATACATTGCACAAGTCCCAAGGATATGTTGCCCCCTCTTTATATAATATCCATGGAAATTTCTCTCCACTGGAGTCGGCAAAACTTCCAATATATTAACTTATCATTAAGTCCCAATAACTAAAATTACAAATCACCTAATTGTAATCTAATTGATATTTATACATTATCCTTTGACCCTTTATTACTTGTAATTGATCATAAGTAGTCATAAAATACTTGACTGGTTTATGTATTTATCTTACATTGACATGTCATTTTTGAAGTTACCACTTTAAACCAATGGCATTATTTTTCCCCATTATTATATTATACCTATATCTCTTTGACCAAGACAAAAACTATTTATTACAAGGAAAACACATAATAGATTCAACAATACATGGTATATAAGAAACCATATTAGCCATATTCATATATATCTATCAAACGATAATTTCACATTTATATAAATCCCCAATGTCTATTACTTAAATTCAAGATTTGCATTAATGAAATGGGGAAAGCATAATCTAGTAAATATTTGTATTGAATAACCATGCTATTTCCCATTTACTTGTGTCCCTATCTTGATATAATTTCTCAATGCATGTACATGACAATAAATTACACAATGTTATGTGAAGGTGGGTTAATTTTCATACCCTTTATCTATCCCCGTACAAAATACATGTGCCTATTGGATCTCACATTTGGATATTTAATGCATTATAAAGGATTAGTTCATAGGGAACATTCATACATGCCAAAAACATCCTTGGTGAAGACCATCAAGGTCATACAAGAATGAAGAAGAGAGTTAAGTCATGTATTCTTAAAACCATTTTTATTTGAAACCATTTTTAAAATTCAAAAGACCTTGAAGCTCTACATCAAAAGAGGGATTTTCACAATGGTCCATTGTCCCACTAAGCACAATTTTTGCAATGTATTGTTCAAATTCCTTGAATCTTCCACCATGGATATCTCAATAAGATAAAGCAGGTTATAATTGCAAATTTTCAAGATAAATTATCAAGCAAGAAATATGCAAAAGGAAGCAATTACGGTCCCTTTCATATCTTCAATTTTTATCATATTGATTAAAAGGAATCAAATGCACAAGGGACTACCAATAGCCCTTAACAATTATAAATAAGGATTAGTAGAAGGCACAACAGCAAAGCTATGATTACAAAGTTCAAATAGTATCAATTTCAGTATGTTCCTCAGATCATGTCAAAAGGTTTTCAAGGTAATTAATACATGACTCGTATGTGAACACAATACAAACAATATATGTTAATAGGATTCAAACAAAAAAATTGTTATAAATTACTGCTTAAGAACCTCAAATAATTTATATTTTAGCTTTTCATATTTTTTATACATATTTTCTAAATATATTAATTGAAACTAGAAAATTATATTAAATATACAATAAAATCTAACATTAATTTGGTTGTGAAAAGAGACACATTACCCTAGTCATTATCAGCATTTCTAATTTCTTAATAAATTAATTAACTGCATCACATTTTTATATCCACATTGATTTGGTGATGGATAAAGACAATCAACAAGGGGAATATAGTCATATTATCATCTGCATCACAAATTTTTATATCCACCTTGATTTGGGGATGGATAAAGACAACCAACAAGGGGAATATAGTCATTATCATCCTCATTTGATATAGTTCTACAAGCCTGATCAATTTTCACAAGAGGTTGTAGTTTAACAAATCTAATTAAAATATCACTTGTTTCACATTAATCCTTCTCAAAGTTC